>JAODAL010066979.1:0-17511 GCA_025379985.1 Phyllomedusa bahiana
AGGGCGGGGCGGGCAAACGGGCAAGGTCAAAACGTAAGCAGGCGGATGGTACACGGGAAATAAAGACGAACTCTATAAACCTAAATGCTCCAAACACCCCATCGCTGGCAGGAAGTGCGGGGGGGCGGATACCTTAAATAAAAAACCAGGCCCGACAATAGACAATTATCGGGCCCCTTTGGCCCTTTAAATTTAGAGAAGCCGGCCCCCCCGCGCGCCTTAAGAAAGTGGCCACGCGCACGGCGGCCGGGCCGGGCGGAGCGGGCGTTCCCCAGGAGCGTGGAGGGTTTTAAAAAAAAAGCGGCGCCGAGGCCGGGGCCAGCAGAGGGGGGCGCGGGCCACCCAGGGTTCCGGCGAGGGGGGCGCGGGGGCGGGGACCCCCCCGGGGACAGTCCCCCCCCCTTGGGGTTTCCCCCCTCTTTTTTAAAACTAGAGAGGGGGGTCAGGAACAGGATGGCCTCCGTTCCCACGCCCCGCCCCTCCCCCAAACCCCTTCCATCAATGAGAAAAAACCCTTTTCCCCTCACTGCTTCTGTCCCAACCCCCCCTTTACCTCAAAGATGTTATCAGAGTTGGCCACAGGAGAAGGCGAGACGGCCCCAGGGGAAAAGCGATTCAGCACCACCGGGTTTTGGGGAGAGAGACAGGGGAAGGAGTTCGGGATGGCAGGGGGGAGGGCAGGCGGAAACTTTAGGAAAAACGGGTTTAAATTTTGCAGACCTAAAAACGGCCCACGTTTAGGGCCTAACTTGTAGCTAGGCCCCCCTAAGCGAAATATTTGCGGGATAGAAAACCCTTTTATCCCCTGGCTCAATAGGGGCGGGGCCCAACGGATCTTCAGCCTGGACTTTTAGCGCGGCAGAACCCCTACAGGGCCTGTCGGTGAAGCGGGCGGGGACCTTGTGTCCTTTACTTGGGCATCCCACACCGGGACATGACACCAGGTAAAAAGGGGAAGGCGGGGGGGGATGAACCCAAACACGACAAAAAAAAGGGGGGGCCCCCGGGATCCCAAATCTAAAGAGTTATAGGGAAAACCTGCCCCGGGAAGAAGATCAGACCAGTTACTTGACGGGCGGACACAAAAAAGCCGCAGGGAGGTACCCCAAAACCTGGTTAACCCTTTTACCTGCCCCTTCGTTTGAGGGGTAGGGAAGAAAGTCTAAAAAAGAACCTGCAATTGACCCCCAAAAAAAGCCAAAAATTTTGCAAAAACGGGCCCCCCTGCGAGACAAAGTGTAAAGGGGGGACCAGCAGACGGAAAATGTGGGGCTGAAAAAAATTTTGGGGGACTGGGGGGCAAGGGTAACCCAGGCAGTGGGATAAAGTGAGCATCTTGGAAAAAAAGGTCGGTCACGACCCAAATGACGTGTTTCCAATGGGGTGGGAGATCTTTTGAAGTCCATGGCTACATGGGGCCAGGTTTTCCGGCACAGGAGATTTGAAGAAGGCCCCGGGGTTTTGAGACGAGGGACCTTATTAGGGCACATGAGGGGAAGGGGTAGAAAAAAGCCCTGAATCCAGCAAGAGAGGCACCAGAAACGGAGACCCCTTGTAGCGCCTATGGACTCCTGGGTGCCCAGACGTACAAGAGAGTGTCCCCACTTCAGGATTCTAGGGGGCCAAGGCAGGCCGCACTATCATCTTCCTGGGCGGGTAGGTGTTGGAGATCCACGGGGGCAGACCGTTAACGGTTCGCTCTGGGGGGACAATGTTATGCTGGGGAGGAGGCTCGAGACCCCACCGGTCTGAGGAAGAGATAGAGCGTCAGCTCTGGAGTTTTTCTCGGCGGGCCCGGAAAATGTAGACGGAAGTTCAAAACGGGCATAGAATAGGACACCTGGCTTGACGGGGGGGGGTTTAGGCATTTGAGCAGAACTGATTTACAGGAGGTTCTTGTGGTCTGTGAAGATATAAATAGGGTGGTGAGCCCCCTCCAGAGGTGACGCCATCTTTCTAGAGCAGCTTTATGGCCAGTACTTCACGATCACCTCTGGTATATTTCTTTCGGGCAGGGAGAGATGTCTTGAGAAAAAACCCCAGGTTATGAGTTTACAGAGGAGGATCTCTTGCAGGAGGACAGAGCCGGCCGCCGATGAAGAGGCATCTAACTTCCAAGACATAAACGGCTAGACGGTTATTAGGGTTTTCTGCGGCGAGACAGGACCGGAGCCGACATGCAAATGCAGCTTTGTGCCGTTGAAATGGCCTCTTGTGCTTCTGGGGGCCAGGATTTGGGTTTGGCTGTTCTTCCTGAGTTTAGAGCCACCAAGGGAGCCACAAGTGTAGAGAAGTGGGGAATTAAATTTTGTCTATATAATAAATTGGCAAACCCCATATAAAACGGTTGAATGGCGCCCGAAAGGGCCCCAAGGTTGGGCCAGCTGCAACACGCGGAGAGTTTGGAAGGATCCATCCGGAGACCCATATCTGAGACGATGTACCCTAAAGAGGGTAAGCTGGCTCGTTCAAAGAGACACTTCTCGGCGTTTGGCAAAGAGCTGGTGAGTGCGGAGTCGCCTGAGGACCTGGCGGACGTGGTGGACATTGAGTCTCGAAGATCTGGGGAGTAGAAGAGAATATCGTCCAAGTAAACAATCACACTGCGGTTTAAGAGTGGTCCGAAAGATCTCATTGACAAAGTTCTGAAATATGCAGGGGCCGTTAAAGAGACAGAAAGCTTAACAAACTATTCAAAATGGCCGTCCCGCGTATTAAATGCCGTTTTCCATTCATTGCCTTCCCTAATGCGGATTAAATTGTAGGCACCGCGCAGATCCAATTTGGAAAAAATGTTCAGAGTAGGTATTCAGACATCGCCTTAGTCTCCGGGACGGAGAGAGGGTAAACCCGGCCTCTGGGAGGAGTAAAGCCAGGTTTCAGGTTAATGGGACTGTCCACTAAGGCCGGTGCGGTAGGAAGCGTTCGGCCTGTCTCTCCGAAAAAGACATCAGCAAAGTCCCATTATGGTGTAGGTAGACTTGGAGAGGCTCGGCAGGACTTCAGGGTGAGACGACCCTGCGGAGCGATTTGCAGGTTTCGTATACAGGGCAACGGGGGAGAGACAGCAGGCTGGGTCACCCCAAACGCATGACTTCACCTGTGCTCCAATCCAGGTCGGGGTTATGGTACTGCAGCCAAGGATGGAAGAGAGAGGATCGAGCAGGAATGAAGGTTGCAACGTTTCCTTGTATAGGGCCCAATCTGCAAAAGGAGGGAGCCGTACGGAAGCGGATAGGTCCTTAAGGCATCGCCACTGAACGAGGAGATGAACATAGGTTTCTGCCAACGGAATAACATGGAAGACCGAAACCTGGTAAAAGTTCGTGGTCTTATGAAGTTTTACTGCCGATCCTGATATCATTTTAAAGGCAAGTGGACGATGAATGGGCTGTCCGAATACAGCTCCAAATATATACGGCATGGTCAAGAGGGGACAGAAGGCGTTCTGACACCTAGGGTCGCACTCTCTACGAGCCTAGGTGCGAAGTTTCCGGGGCATCGGACAGTCCCCAATGAAGTGCTAGAACGCCACATTGATAGAAGCACAGATGCTTCAAACGACGCTGAGGAACGTTTCCTTTCCCCTGGACAGAGGGCTCTCTGACCGGCATAGCGTTTTCTTCATCAGCGACCATCGGAGGAGGAAAGTAGGTGAAAGCTGCGAATGTGGGAGCCCAAACTGGAGGAAACAGGCCAGGTGCCTGGGCGTGGACGGAGGGTTTCCCGTGAAGGCGGCTCATCTTGATTCGCCGAGAGCGCATTGCCATCATGTTGCACCAACGCTTCGTTATTCCAGTCCAGTTCCGAAAGGAGAGTGCGAATTTCCGGACGTGCACGAGTAGTACTGACCCGACCTGTGGTGTCGCCCTGACGGTAGAGGAGCAGTGGCTGCGGCCAGGCCGAAGAAGGTATGGCCAGGTTCTCGAAGACATGTGCGGAACCCCCGGAGGATGGTTTGGAGGTCCGATGTCAGAGGTTACCCTCGATCCCATAGTGGCGTTGGCCCAAGCCAACGGCTTCTCCAGACAAGAGGCTGATTATGATGGGCCACTTGGCTCGCATATGTAGGGAATTGATTGCCTCATCTCGAGGTGGATGGAGCACTGGTGATGAACCCTCGGGCACTTCTTGGAATCTCCATCATAGCGAGAGCGGGTAGTGGGCTGATGCAGTGAGGGTCCGAGAATCGGCGCAAGGTAGAGCATGGATGAGGGAGGAATAGTGCATATAACAGGATGCAGGTGCTGGGGCGGCTGGGCAGCCGTGGAGGCCAGACGTTGGTAGCAAGGTTCTGCTTCATGGCTCGAGCTGGTCAAATCACGTTTTGGCTCTGCCTGGGTTGGCGGACAGCTGTCGTGTGTCCCGGAGAAGATTCAGGCAGAGGTACCCTGGGCAGAATCCATGGCCAGTCTGTTCTATAACGGAGGAGTGGATTCCTGGACCAACGCAAGCGATGTTAGTAAGCCCGCCAGGGAAACGGATCTAAGTAGCCGGTTTTCACCAGAGCGCGCCGCAAAGCGGACGATGGACTTTGCTGCGGACATGAGGCTACCAGGTCCTGTTACCCTGAACGTGACTTGATTGCGATGGCGGCTGGGTTCTGCGTAGTGGGTACAATAGCGTAATACCGGAGGCGTTTAGTCGGGGACAGGCCGTCCGGTCAGGGGCAGGCGGCAAACAGGCAAGGTCAGAAACGTAAGCAGGCGGACTGGTACACGGGAAATAAAGACTGAACTCTATAAACTCTAAATGCTCCAAAACACACCATCAGACTGGCAGGAAGTGCTGGGGGCGGATACCTTAAATAGAACCAGCGCCTGACAATAGACCAATTATCGGGACGCTGGCCCTTTAAATTTAGAGAAGCCGGCGCGCGCGTGCCTTAAGCAGCGGCCACGCGCACGGCGGCCAGGCCAGGCAGGAACGGCGTTCACAGGAGTGCAGACGGGTAAGAGAAGCGGCGCCGAGGCCGGGCCAGCAGAGGGGTAGTCGCGGGCCGCCGCAAGACGCCGGCGCGAACCCCCTGCGAGCAGGGAGACGCTCGCGGGGGCAGCGGACCCCGCGACCCCCGTGACAGCCATTACTCCAAAAGAAACATATAAAAGCCAAATTTGCAAATGCACACCTGAACAAAGACCTAAAGTTTGGAGACATGTCCTCTGCTCTGACTAAACTGTTTGGCCATAATGACCATTGTTACCTTTGGAGTAAAAAGGGAGAAGCTTTGAAGCCTAAGAACACCATCCGAACTGTGAAACACGGATGGCAGCATCTGTTGTGGCGGTTGTGTTGCTGCAGGTGAAATCTGGTTGCACTTCACAAAATAGATAGCATCATGAGGAAAGAAGTTTATGTGGCAATACTGAAGACATCTAGAGATGGGGCCGAATTTTCCGGCAAATTCTCGCAAAAAAAAATATATTCGTTCCGAATTACTTCTGCCGTATTCACGTTAAATAAAACTGCTATTTCAGACTGATCAGAGCCTGCAGGGTGACTGTAGAACGTTGTGCCATGATGAAATATGCAGTGGGAGCTGGTTTGGTCTTCAATACATGTTGTGTTTTAGGCTTGACACGCACTTGTACTGCCGCCACTCTCATGGAATCGCTTCACTATAAAATTCCCTGGCATTCAGAGGGCAAAACTGACCAAAAAAAATGAAGGGGAAATGTAGCCTGGATAAAGTCATTGCGAGCGACAGCTGGAAAATAAACAAGTGAGGGTCAGGTGGCAACATCAGTAACAGAGTGTGGAGGTGACGGCGGCAGCCACAGCAGCATGAGGTAGAGAGTGGCCATATGACATTCTGGAGGTGGCAAAACAGAGTAGGCCACAGTAGTGGAACAATGACCACAGTGGTCTAGGTCACGGCAGCAGCCATAAGCAGCCAGATGAGGTATGACAGTGGCACAATAAACTGTGAGTAGGTCACGGCTGCAGCCACAGCAGCAGGCATGAGGTCAGGGGACAGTGGCACATTGACACTAGTGTGTAGGTCACAGCAGCAGCCACAGGAGCGCATGAGGTCAGACAGTGGACAAAGACCACAGTGTGTAGGGCAGGCAGCAGCCAGTTTGAGGTCAGACAGTGGCACAATGACACAGTGTGTAGGTCACGGCTAGCAGCAGCATAGAGGTCAGGCAGTGGCACAATGACATTCTGGAGGTGGCAAAAAACAGGAGTAGGCCACAGAGTGAGGGACCAATGACACAAGTGTGTAGGTCACGGCAAGCAGCCACAGGACAGCACATGAGGTCAGGACAGTGGCACAATGACACAGTTTGTAGGTCATGGCAGCAGCCACAGGAACAGCATGAGGTTCTAGGGACAGTGGCACAATGACACAGTGTGGAGGTTCACGGCAGCAGCAGGCATGAGGTCCAGGCAGTGACACAATGACATTCTGGAGGTGGCAAAAACAGGAGTAGGCACAGGAGTTGGGTAAATGACACAGTGTTGTAGGTCGGGCAGCAGCAGCTGAGAGTCAGGGCAGGTGGCACAATGACCACTGTGTGTAGGTACCACCGGCAGCAGCCAAGCCAGCAGCATGAGGTCAGGACAGTGGCACAATGACACAGTGTGTAGTGTCACGGCAGCAGCCACTGCAGCAGCATGAGGTTTAGACAGTGGCTACAAGGACATTCTGGATTGGTGGCAAAAAAAGGTAGTAGGCCACAGAGTGGGACAATGACACAGTTGGAGGTTCACGGCAGCTGCAGCTTGAGGTTCAGGACAGTGGCATAATGAACATTCTGGAGGTTGGCAAAACCAGGAGTTAGGCCACCAGAGTGGGGACAATGACCACAAGTGTGGAGTCACCGGCTCAGCAGCCACCAGCAGCCAGCATAGAGGTCCTACAGTGGCACACATGACACAGTGTGGAGGTGGGTGGCAAATTCAGTCCCTGGTAAAGATGGTTGTGCAGATGGAGAAACTGTGGCTGTTGTGTGGCATCAGGCGGGGTGGCGCCATCAGAATAGTGGCTCTGAGGCAGTAGTTTGAACCCAGAATCTTTCTCACAGTTTGGGTGAGGCGTCATGGCTGATGTAGTCTTGTCGCCTTTAGGCATTGGTGTGGGTGCTGTGGGATATCCTGGCCGATCCACGCTGATTCATCTTGGAACAAAGGCAGTCGTTCCACATTTTCCCGTTGGACAAGCGGAGTTCTCTTGGGACTAACGATGGCCCGCCCCCCGCCGTCACTGAACACCCGCTCATGATGCCACACTACTGGCCGGCAGTAAGGTTCTCCACTGCAAACTCGGGCAAGATTCGGACCACACATCGTGTTTGGATGGCCCAGTAGTCCAGGCGGATTCTTCCTAACTGGCGGTGCAGAGTTGCTGGCAAGTAGGCCTAACACCTGTTGGTTCAGGGACCTGCTCCAGGTCCTGCTGCTGCTGTGCGTCTACCTGGACTCATACTAGGCGGTGATGGTAGCTGCTCATACAGTGACTCCAGACTTAGGTTACTGGTGATAGGAGCTGGTACTTAGCTCCTATCCCAACACCTTCCCCCCAGCAGCCGCGGCAGTTGAGAGTAGTACGGTGAGCGCTGAGGAAACCCCCGGTCAGACATGTCAGAGGAGGTCGATGCGCACATAGGCAGCGGCCAACTGATTATGGAGGATTTCCCTTTATAGTATATGTGTTGTGCCTCCCTCTCAATGCTGGGAATAAGGATCCATTTTGACCGGTTGCGTGGGTCACAATGGGTGGAGAGCCAGAATGTAGTCAACCCTCTGCGGATGCTGACTATTTTCAGCTGTCATAGCCAGGAAATAAGCATGCTGCGGGCCTTTATGAACAAGTGACTCTGAGGGGCTCCCTGCCGTCCAATTCCAACTGTATACTGCCACGGTGCTTGGGGTCATCTGCTCGTTCTTCCTCATCTCCTTCCCACCTCCTCCAGCTGCTCCTGCATCCTCCTCTCTTGTCACCTGGGGTTAGAAAATCCCACTCATTTCACCACTGACAACTGCTTTCTGCTCCAATGTCCTCTACCTCCTCATCCATTTCAGTCCCACGGATCATGTGGCCACGAGATGTAGTCGCCACGTCTCCAGTCCCCTGCCCAGACAGATTTCAGCATTGTTCCAGGACATGAAGCCAGTGGTATGAACGTTATTCATCCGTAGTCTGGCGACTGACAAATAACGGTCGCATTCTCGAATGGCCTCAACAAACGGAAGGTGTCACGCATGTGATGCACTGGCTGACATCATATGTTTACAAGGGGAGTACTTCTGTATGCCTGGATCTATCAAAAATCGTTCATGGCCTTCTTGTTACATACTAGTGTCGGTCAACATGTGCGGGATGGAATTCCAACGGGTGGAAACATCGCATATCAGAGTGTGTTTGGGGGAGACCGTTATGCCGCCTGCAAATCGAGGAGGGTGTTCTGGCTTTGTACGAAATGGATAAATAGTGCCATGCACAGTTTCCTGGCCATTTCAGATCTGCTGAAGATCGGTGGAAAGCGTCAGGAACCTCGTTCACACCAGATTGAAAATCTGTGAGCATTGCAGGAGCGCATGGACATCCCTTTTCGGTGCAGCGCGGACACCATGTTACCCCATTGTCCGTCCCAGGTTTCTGGTTTGCTGTTGGGCGCGGAGAAAGCCACACATCGATTCCTGCTGACATGACGCGGAGCAGTTCCTCCACTGTGTGACTTCGTTCGCGACGGGCAAGCAGGTGGTAGAATGCGTTGACCCGCTGTGCCTACCCAATTGTGGTATGGAGAGCTAGTACTTTGTGGAGGCTGAGATGGTGGTGGTGGTGGTGGTTGGAGAGAGAGGAGGCGGACATTGGCGCAGGAAGCAGCAGTCTTGACACGTGGAGGAGAAAGCGCGTCATCCTGTCCAAGTTGTTGGTGTGCCTGGGCGGAAGCACATTCAACAGTGGGCCGTTAAAGGACATGTACTGGCCCTTACCATAGTTACAGCTCCAGTGACGTACGCGCTGGCCGTGCACCTTGGGAAAAAACAAATATGCTTAAGGAATGGCCCCACTTCATGTCTACATATTTATGAAGTGATGGTACTGCTTTTTGGATAAGAAATTACGGCTTGGCATAGGCACATGCCATTTGTTCTCTGAATTGGTGCTGTGTTCCACTTTTGGAAAGGGGAGGGGGACTGCAGTACCAACACTTGGACTGGTATGCACGGTTAGCTGTGCACCTTTAGGTGGTTGGACGCATACTGTCTGTCTCTTTGCTCAAATCGCCTCGCTGAACGGACTGCGGCCGCCATGAGTAGCGAGGAAGCAGGAGCTTATGGAACGGGATATGATGGAAAGAGAACAGCTACTTCTACAGAGGTGGGTGGAAGCACTTGGACTGGATATGCAATGGCATATGTGTTGCCCACTGAGGGCGCCTGCTGCTGTTGTGCTGCCGGCCGCAGGATGGACAACCACATCTGAGCACCAACCGTTTCTCCCAGGCCACCAGTTGGTGACGCTGATGTGTTGGCAGGGCCGTGGTGCAACGTTAGCAACCTGGCCACGCTTCAATTTCTGCTTACAGATTCTACATATACCATATTTTCGGCTCCCTCTGGTGTCTTAGCAAAGAACTGCCACACAGCTGAGTATCGGATTTTTCCCACCAAGCTCCGCACAGATGACCTCGCTGAGCCCCTGTGCCGCTGATTTCTTGGACCTGCGAAGCGGGTTTTTTACCCGTGGCCGCTTGGCTCCCTACCTTCACACTGATGCTATACTGCTGGTCTCTACGGCACCATGGACCCACTTGCTGGCTGCGCACAGATGCCTGACGCGCAAGCTGTCGCACTCTCTCCTGACGATGATGAAGCCTTGCCTTCACCCGGCTCCCAAGCTAGCGGTCGGGCTACATCATAATCTATTTGGTGTTTCATCGCACTGATGTCATTCATCCCGTCTTGGTATGCAGAGGCTGACCACTCACAACCATGACACTCCATGCCACTCTCAACATCATATTACTTTGTCTGCCTACTGCAAGAAGCATATTGGCCCAAGTTCATTCGCTGCCAAAGTAGCGCTGACTGCCCTCACTCAAATTGTTCCATCCTCGCTATATTTGTGGCGCTGAGCCCAGGACCACATAGATAGATATTCTGGCTGATGGTACCGGATGCGGACAGAGGCGGGTGAGGACAGGTGAGGGACAAATGACCCGATCCCGGGCCATGCCAACTCAAGGGTTGTTTTGACGTTCCCTCACGACTCTTGGCTGGGTTTGTCAGATGTCATCTAGGAGGAAGTGATGCCTAGTTCAACCAATCAAGAACCATTGGGTTTCTAGTCAGTTCACGCCGCTAGATGAAGTGAGCAGTTGTGGCACCACTAGTGGGACACTGCTCGACGTCCCTTGCTGTGCTGCGACCTGATACAAGGAATGTTTGTGCCTCTGGACACTAGGCGGTGAAGAGACTGCCACCTCTCTGTCTGAATACTGTTTGTTCTAAAAATGTCACAGACCACTGTATTTGACGCCAAATGAACACAGTACAAGCTTGGGTAACCTTGGGTATAAATGCACTCCACCAAATAGGCAGGTAAATTTGAGTTGTATGGCGTTTTAAAATTTGTGTATTTTACCTGAATATAAAAAGCTACAAAAACCCCCCTCCTCTTAATTAACCTTCGGCATTATGAATTTTGCTTACAGAATTTTTTTGTGGTAGTTGAAAATAACAAAAAAGTTTCTATTTACTGAGTACAACAGCAGAACGACGCTTATTTAACCATGGATGTAAATTGCGCAAAAGAACTTGAGCTGCCGGAAACTTACTAGCTTGTTGTAGCGTGTTACAATTGCGTGTTTTCTACGTACACAACAAGAGAAAAAATTGTAATTAACTCGTTTGTGAATTATGCTTACAGGAAAAATTGTATTTTATGGCGGTTGAAAAGACGGTTCTTGAGTACACAAACTGCAGCTGAAACATTGCTAATTTACCCCTGGATGTAAAATTGCGACAAAGGAATTGAGCAGCACAAAATGAAAGTGGTATTTGTATTATAAAAACGCTGTTTCTTTAATGTATACATCAGACAACTGCTTAGATGCCCCTTGGAATATTCAATGTGCTGTGAGCAGATAGCATAACATGTATTTGCACAGGACTTCAGAGCCAATACCCCAAAAATATCAGAAAATTCGAACATTAGAGAAGCAGTCTCTGAGACATGCTGAGGACACCACACAAAATCGCTGTATAAAAAAATATGTTCTTCAGTAACTATCAGCCGCAGGCTGCACCTTCCTGATCTGTAACAGTGAGAGCCGGTTATGAGCTCCCAGCGTCGCGCCCGGACTTATATAGTGCGGGTGACGTCACAGAATCCCGCCGGTCTCTGATTGGGCTTCATCTCTGAACATGTCATGCAGGTATGCCCTTCTTACCTCCCCAGTGTGCTTTGCCCATGTAGCGCCATGTGCTTCCGCAGCCATTTTATCAATCAAAAGCCCACTTCGTTCACTCGAAGTACCCCAAACTTCGACTTCGTCAGAACCGAAGTTTTCTAAAAATTCTAAACGAAATTCCACTTCGTTAGAATCGGATTTCGCCCATTCTATAGCAACATCTCAAGACATCAGCCTGGAAGTTAAAGTTTGCGTGAAATGAGTCTTCCTAAATGGGACATATGACTGAGCATACTGCCAAACTGGTTACAAAGTGGCTTAAGGATATACCAACATTAATGTTTTGGGGGTGACAAGAGTGGCCATCACAGAAGCCTGATCCTCGTACTTAATTGAAAATTTATGAGCAAAACTGAAAAGGCAGATGCGAGCAAGGCGACCTACAAACATGGCTCACTTACACCAGTCAAGAGGAATGGGCCAAAATTCCTACCAACTATTTGACCCAAGTCATAAAGTTTAAGGGCAATGCTACCAAATACTAATGAAATGTATGTAACCTTTTGACTTTGCAAAACGTAATAAAAATGCCTTAAAAATTATCTCGCTCGTTTTTCTGGCATTTGGCAAAATATAACATAAATTGAGTAATTTCCTTAATTGACTGAAAACGGGTAAGGTTTAGTTTGATTTCATGTGATGGTGAGGAAATATCATGCATATGTTGTCTGTTTTTATATAGTGTATGTAAGCTTCTGGTTTCAACTGTAGATGTAACCGATTTGCATTAAAAATTTTGGCGGTCTAGTTTATACACCAAAAAAGGGAACTATCTGAACTCCAATCATCTTGCCCTTGGTAGATGTGATCCCACAACTTGATCAAAATGTGTGCTAATAAACTCATATTCTCATATAAACTAGGTATGGCAGCAATGCATTTTGAAAACATTTATATATTTAAGGTTCACATATATCTTAGTGTTTGCAGTATGCAATTGTGTTGTTTTTATATTTTCATTCATTTTGCCGCCATGGCAGTATGCAATTGCACAATTTGTTTCATATTCTTTAAAGGTACTGATCAATTTATTTTTTTCTTTTATAGGCTTCTCTCTATGATGGGCATGCACTTAAGTTCTTTTAAAACTAAAATAAATATAAACAGATAAAAAATAATCAATATGTCTCTTACCCATGTATCCAAGAGCACAACAAAGGAGAATAATGATGACGATGAGGACTCTGCTGATATTTTTGTAACTGCAGTTTGTCATGCGTTCATTCTGTAATTCTGAAAAAAAAACCTTTACTGCACACTGAAAGTATAATAATATTTTTCGAAATTGCAAACCCTGGCCCAATGACTGTTGGAACACAACTGATGTTGTTGACATGCTGATATTAGAGTTTTATGGCAGAGTATTAGTATGGTGACTTGTATTTTCTGTAATGGAAACATATCTGATGGTCTATGGAAGTGAATGGGTTAATATGCACAGAGTTTTAGTTATGTTCCTAGTGTCTACTCACCTCCCCATTGCTGTCTGCTGCCCCAATCACTGACAACAAGGGATAGGTGTACAGAAGCTAACAGTTATATGGACAATCAGGGACATGCATAGAGATAGGGTCAAACTCAGAATAAATTCATTCCCAAGGATAATTGCAGATCTCAGATCAGAGAGACCCCAGAATAAAAACACCCCCAGTCCAGACTTTAGTATAAAAGACGTCGCTACAGACGAACGACCTGAAATGCCCGCTGTCAAAAGACGGTGGGCGGTCGTTAAGGAGTTAAAACAAATATAAATGTGGTGCAAAGTATGTACGCCAATATTTTGCCACAAATTGCACCAGAATTCTGATGAAATTGACATAATACTATGTTATCATATACTGTCGCTGTAATAATGTCTGGAAATTATTTATTAAAGATGGTATTTTACTATTTAAACTGTAGACATACATACTTATTATATGAACTTACCTGGTACTAAATTGTCAGCTGGTAAATGACACTGGGATGCACCTGTCCTTATATCCGCATAAACAATAGTAGGTTCATCTATGAAAAAAACAGAAGACAGTGGTTATTAAACCATTATCATTAGAGTATATTCACACATCTTATTGCGGCGTATGTTTTGGAACCACGTGCTGATCAGCGCGTAATTCCAAAGCACAAGGGGATGACACCCGGCCGGCCCCATTGACATGCATTGTCAGCGGCACGTAATCGGCGCGAACAACTGACATGTCAATTCTCCACCCGCGCATACAGTTTGATTGCATTGTATGCACGGGGAGATGACATGTAATCCATAGCTCTCTAGGAGAGCTATGAATTACCATAATTGTGGCACGCATTTCGGCGCGTATAAAGCGCAATACGCGACGAACTACAAACCGAAATAAGTGGCAAAATAAGTCGTGTGAACATAATGGTTAATCTCGTCTTTGTTTCATTTAGATTCATACATGACCACTACAGCCAAACAGTGACCTCAGCAGTCACATGCCACTCCATTTACATCACCACTCACAAGTAATTCACATCATGAGTGGTGATATCAATGGAATAGCATGTGAAAGCTGAGGCCATTCCTTGGCTGCAGTGGTCACATGCCGACTTGAAGTAAACAAAGAATGGACTGACTGCTGAAACTTTATGGTTAACTCCTTAAGGACCCAGCCAATTTTGGCCTTACTGACACAGCCCTATTTTTGAAATCTGACGTGTCACTTTACACTCACCGGCCACTTTATTAGGTACACCTCTCCAACTGCTCGTTAACACTTAATTTCTAATCAGCCAATCACATGGCGGCAACTCAGTGCATTTAGGCATGTAGACATGGTCAAGACAATCTCCTGCAGTTCAAACCGAGCATCAGTATGGGGAAGAAAGGTGATTTGAGTGCCTTTGAACGTGGCATGGTTGTTGGTGCCAGAAGGGATGGTCTGAGTATTTCAGAAACTGCTGATCTCCTGGGATTTTCACGAACAACCATCTCTAGGGTTTACAGAGGAATGGTCCGAAAAAGAAAAAACATCCAGTGAGCGGCAGTCCTGTGAGCGGAAATGCCTTGTTGATGCCAGAGGTCAAAGGAGAATGGGCAGACTGGTTCGAGCTGATAGAAAGGCAACAGTGACTCAAATAGCCACCCGTTACAACCAAGGTAGGCAGAAGAGCATCTCTGAACGCACAGTACGGCGCAAATTTGAGGCAGATGGGCTACAGCAGCAGAAGACCACACGGGTGCCATCCTTTCAGCTAAGAACAGGAAACTGAGGCTCCAATTTGCCCAAGCTCATCGAAATTGGACAGTAGAAGATTGGAAAAACGTTGCCTGGTCTGATGAGTCTCAAATTTTTGCTGCGACATTCGGATGGTAGGGTCAGAATTTGGCGTCAACAACATGAAAGCATGGATCCATCCTGCCTTGTATCAACGGTTCAGGCTGGTGGTGGTGGTGTCATGGTGTGGGGAATATTTTCTTGGCACTCTTTGGGCCCTTGGTACCAATTGAGCATCGTTGCAACGCCACAGCCTACCTGAGTATTGTTGCTGACCATGTCCATCCCTTTATGACCACAATGTACCCAACATCTGATGGCTACTTTCAGCAGGATAATGCGCCATGTCATAAAGCTGGAATCATCTCAGACTGGTTTCTTGAACATGACAATGAGTTCACTGTACTCAAATGGCCTCCACAGTCACCAGATCTCAATCCAGGGGTCCAACCCGTTACTAGCATGGTGTACCTAATAAAGTGGCCGGTGAGTGTATGTGAGAATAACTTTTTGACACTTTTACCTATCCATGTGATTCAGAGACTGTTTTCTCGTGACACATTGTGCTTTAAGTTAGTAAGAAAATTTTATCCATACAATCCTTGTTTGTTTGTGAAAATATCAAAATTTCATGAAAATTTTAGAAAAATGTGTGATTTGAAAGTTCCAAAATTTCTGCGTGCAAGACAGATAATTATTCACCAAAAAAATAGTTTATAACTAGCATCTACCATATGTCCACTATAGGTTGCCATAATTTTTTAAATGTCCTTTTTTTATGACATTAGAGGGCTTAGAAATTTAGTAGTAATTTCTCACATTTTCAAGAAAATTTGCAATATACATTTTTTTTTAGGGACCATTCTAGTTCTGACGTGGCTTTGAGGGGCCTGTATTTTAGATACCCCCCATAAATGATGCCCTTCTAGAAACTAGACCCCTGAAGTATTTACAACAGTGTTTAGGAAGTTTGATAACCCTTTAGGTATTTCACAGAAATTAAAGCAAAGTGGAGGTGAAAATTTTAAAAATTTCACTATTTTTTGCAGTTTTTTCAATATTTATCCATTATTCACTGAATAGGGGTAAATGTGACCAGGAAAATGCAAAATAATTTCAATTCCCCAGTCTCCTTTTTTTAGAGATTCCATATGTGGCCCAGGCATTATTTGGCTCAACATAACCCCAGAATGGGAGGGCCCTAGGGCTCGGGGGTCCATTTTCAATGAAATTTTTTATTTAGGCGCCATTTATTTTTGAGGCCCCCCTAAGGTGCAAAAAAATTATAAACACCCAAAAAAAGCCCCAATTGGAAACTAAACCCCCTTAAGGTATTAAAACATGTTTGATATATCGCCCCACGGGTGATTCAAAATTTTTTTTTTTAGCTTGGGCTGTAAAAATTTTTTTAAATTTTTTTTTCCAATAATCTCAATTTTAGTTTAAAATGTTTCAATTTCGGGAAAAATCCGGGAAAAAAGAACCCCCCAAAACTTTTTTAAGAATTTCTTTCAATTGGGCAATCCCTTTACTGGGGTTAAACTCTTTTTGGGGCGCATGTAGGCGTAAAAAGGGAGGGGCGTTTTTTTTGGCTTTTGAAGGGCAGATTTTGGTGGGGCCAGTCGCTTTTGAAAAGCACCAAAAACCCAAACAGGTGAAATTTCCAGAATCCCCCCTTTTTAGTTTAAACACCCCTCAGGGATCTCATCTTTGGTGTATTTGCTTTTTGGGGTATGTTTTTTTTTTTAGCATTGGCCAGAAATGGGGGGGGAAAAACGCTTTTCCCCATTGTTTTTTGGGGGCTTCAATTTATTTTGTTCGCCTGCGTGTAAATGATGTGAAAACTTTCTAGGGGTCGTAAAATTTGAAAATGGTAAAAATTTGATATTTTTTTTCTGTTTTTTATTTTTACACAATAGAAATGGGCTATAAAAAATTGTGTTTTTTGTTGTCCTATTCTGACAGTCATAACTTTTTTTTTTTTGCTGGTGCAAGCTGGTAGGGGCCCTTGTTTTTTGGGGGTGAATTGATGCTTTTTTGTACCATTATGGGGGGGCATACAACACTTTTTTACTTTTTATTAAGGTTTTTGTGAGGCATTTTTTAACAAAATACAGCAATCCTGGAGTTTTTTTTATTTTTTTTAGCGTCCTCTGCTTAGATATGACATGTCTTTACCAGCAGGGTTTATAAGTTTTCAGCAATAACCAATTTGATATTTTTTTATTTTTTTCGCTTTTTACAATAAAAACACTTTTTTTTTCAAACAGGGAAAAAACTTTTTGCATCGCCCTAGTTTTAGAGCCATAACATTTTTTTTTTTTCGTGTATGGAGCTGTCTACAGGCTTTTTTCTGTGGGGGAGTTGACGTTTTTTTTTGGGAACATTTTTTTGGGGACAAGACTTTTTGATCATTTTAAATCGTTTTTTTGGGGAAAGGAGTGAGAAAAAACTGCAATCCTATAGTGTTTTTTTTTTTAACAGCGCCACTGTGCAGTATCCTAAAAGTTTTGCCCCTCTGTGGGTCATAAAAATGGCGTACCCCAATTTAATATTTTTTTTTATGTTGAAGCAATTAAAAAAAAAAAAGTTTTTTTAGTGTGTAAAAGAATATTTTAGCATCGCTATCTTCTGGAGCCATAACTTTTTTTTTTTTCCTATACAGAGCTGTGTAAGGATTTTCTTTTTTTTGGGTGAAAATGACGTTTAAAATTGGGGGACACTTGGTGTTTTTAGAGATTTTTTATCACTTTTTTTTCATTTTATGTGTACGGGGTGAACAAAAATCTAATTCTGTGATTGTTTTTTTTGTTTTTTTTAAAAGCGTTCCGTACGGGTAAAATTAA
>JAODAL010066980.1:0-17511 GCA_025379985.1 Phyllomedusa bahiana
AAAAAATGGGGCATATCTTCAATGTTTACCAATTTTACATAAATGCCCCTACAAAAAGTATGGTGAAAAGTTGTTTAATGGAAAACCCCCTCAAAAGACAAGGGGGGTGACAACCCTTTCTTTACCATAAGAACTGTGGAACCAGCCATCCCAGGAGCTGCTCACTACATGAACAGGGAAGAACTTCCTTTTTTTTCCGGCACTTTTTAAATGTGGGGGGGTCATGCAGGTTTGGGGCTCATGCTGTGGCCCAGGACAGGTTTTAGTCAATGTCCAGTGAAACTAAAATGGTGGTTGAAAGACCCCTTTTTGGGCGGCACTTTTTAAATGTGGGGGTCATGCAGGTTTGGGGCTCATGCTGCGTTCCAGGACAGGGATATAAAATGTCCAGTTCAAGTAACATATGGTTCAATCATACTGCCTTCTGGCACTTTTTAATTTGTGGTTGATGCAGGTTTAAGGTCATGCTGGGTACAAGACAGGGAAAGGGGAATGGTCTGTGACTTTTTTTCTGTGACTTTTATAACCTAAGTGTGTTGCCTAAGATGTAGCCCGTATCCATTTGACTGTTGTGGATGTTAATTTCAGCTTCTCCAGCCTTGTTTGGGTGTAATAATGAAGGTGTTGTTGCTCTCCCATAGACTTTAATGGTCATCGCGCTTTAATCGATGCTCATTTATCGAAATACCTTATCGATAGCGGCCCGACAAACGACTAATCGATCGATCTCGATAGCCAACGCAATCGCTCAACACTACTTGTGTCAAACATTTAGAATATCGTTCCACAAGCTTCTCACAGTAGTTAGTAGTAATTTTGGCCCATTCTTCCTGACAGCACTGGTGTAACTGAGCCATGTTTGTAGGTCGCCTTACTCACACCTGCCCTTTCAGCTTTGCCCATAAATATTGAATAAAGCAACTGCTATTATGGGATACTGTTGCCATGAAGGACACTTGGAGCAACATTTATGTAAACTCTCTTGGTCTAACTCTCTTTGTTGCCCATAACAACCAGTCAGAGTTCCCCTTTTTAATTTTATATAGTGGTCTGGAAAAATGAGAGGGGAGCTCTGATTGGTTTTCTATGGGCAACACAGAAAAGTTTTACCACCATTACACTTTTTCATACACATCACCCTTGGTCTTTAACAATGTTTAAGTGGGTGGTACATGGGCAAAGTAACATCCACAATGATGTCGGACCATAGTTTTTACCCATAGGAACAATGCCCCAAAGGCATCACATTGCCTCCTTCAGCTTGCCTAACTCAATTGACATATTGATACCCTATTTCACAATTAAACCAACACACAGGCAATAATGTAAAGAAAAACATGACTTTCTTCTATTGTTCATCATTGCACATTGGGCCCCGTTCTGCTTTTTATAAACCTCATTGTATAAGCTTATTTATAGTGGTTTGAGGAAGTCAGCATGGTTTACTCTTACTAGTCGTGGCTGTGCTGCCCCGTACACAACAAGCTGTAATGTCCTTTGGTTCTGATACCGTCCAATCATAGCCAGAATAACATGTTAACCAATTTGTGCTTCTTCCCGTTGATCAGATTAGACAAATTAAACTTCTCTCTCCATGGGCATCAATAAACTGTGGGTGCCCACTTTTCTGTTGTTTATTACTGATTGTTATTCCTTGGGCTACTTTTTGGTAAATACTAATCCCAACTTAATGCAACTATCTCCTAGTGCGATTAACCATTGCAATTGACTGCAGACCCTTCATAGTCGGATATCTGTGCACAGTAGCTGCACTATAAATAAGTGCAACTCAAGGAAAGATTTGTAATCACTTGACAGGCATGTCGTCTAACTTTGAGTAACTGAAGAAAAGTAGTTAAGTTTTGGCTTTAAGGCTCTGTCTACACTTCACAGAAAAACGTCCAATTTTTCAGCGTTTTTCGTTTTCTAAAAACGCTGGAAAAACGACTGTAATCATCTCCCATAGGCTTCTATAGGTAGGACTTGGGTCCCCTGGGAGGGCTTTCATTGAAAACGCGCCAAGAGATGTCTGGTGCTTTCCATAGACTCCTGTAGTAAATTTTCTGCCCGGCTCTGCCGTTTTTTAGAGCATGTTGTAAAATGCGACCAGTAAAAAAAACGAGCAGAAAAAAGAAGCTCAGTGTAGACAGCAGGAGGTTTTTACAATAGAAGCCTATGGGAGATGATTACAGTCGTTTTTCCAGCGTTTTTAGAAAGCGAGAAACGCTGAAAAATTGGACGTTTTTCTGTGAAGTGTAGACAGAGCCTTAAAGCCAAAACTTAACTACTTTCTTCAGTTACTCAAAGTTAGACGACATGCCTGTCAAGTGATTACAAATCTTTCCTTGAGTTGCACTTATTTATAGTGCAGCTACTGTGCACAGATATCCGACTATGAAGGGTCTGCAGTCAATTGCAATTGTTAATCGCACTAGGAGATAGTTGCATTAAGTTGGGATTAGTATTTACCATAAGTAGCCCAAGGAATAACAATCAGTAAATAAACAACAGAAAAGTAGGCACCCACAGTTTATTGATGCCCATGGAGAGAGAAGTTTAATTTGTCTAATCTGATCAACGGGAAGAACTGCACAAATTGGTTAACATGTTATCTCTGGCTATGATTGGACGGTATCAGAACACAAAGGACATTACAGCTTGTTGTGTACGGGGCAGCACAGCCACAGACTAGTAAGAGTAACCATGCTGACTTCTCTCGACCACTATAAATAAGCTTATACAATGAGGATATAAGATGCAGAACTGGCCCAATGTGCAACTGATGAACAATAGAAGAAAGTCATGTTTTTCTTTACATTATTGCCTGTGTGTTGGTTTAATTGTGAAAATAGGGTATCAATATGTACAATTGAAGTTAGGCAAGCTGAAGGAGGCAATGTGATGCCTTTGGGCATTGTTCTATGGGTAAAACTATGGTCCTGACATCATGTGGATGTTACTTTGACATGTACCACCCACTTAAACATTGTTAAAGACCAAGGGTGATGTGTATGAAAAAGTGTAATGGTGTAAAACTTTCTGTGTTGCCCATAGCAACCAATCAGAGCTCCCCTCTCATTTTTCCAGACCACTATATGAAATTAAAGGGGAACTCTGACTGGTTGTTATGGGCAACAAAGAGAGTTAGACCAAGAGAGTTTACATACATGTTGCTCCAAGTGTCCTTCATGGCAACAGTATCCCATAATAGCAGTTGCTTTATTCAATATTTATGGGCAAAGCTGAAAGGGCAGGTGTGAGCAAGGCGACCTACAAACATGGCTCAGTTACACCAGTGCTGTCAGGAAGAATGGGCCAAAATTACTACTAACTACTGTGAGAAGCTTGTGGAAAGAATATCAAAATGTATTGACACAAGTAGTGTTGAGCGATTGCGTTGGCTATCGAGATCGATCGATAGTCGATAGTCCGGCCGCTAATCGATAAGGACTTTCGATAGTGAGCATCGATTATGCGCGATGACCATTAAAGTCTATGGGAGAGCAACAACACCTTCATTATTACACCCAAACAAGGCTGGAGAAGCTGAAATTAACATCCACAACAGTCAAATGGATACGTGCTACATCTTAGGCAACACACTTAGGTTATAAAAGTCACAGAAAAAAAGTCACACACCATTCACTATCCCTGTCTTGTACCACAGCCTGACCCTTAAACCTGCATCACCGACAAATTAAAAAGTGCCAGAAGGCAGTATGATTTGAACCATCATGTTACTTGAACTGGACATTGAATATCCCTGTCCTGGAACGCAGCATGAGCCCCAAACCTGCATGACCCCAGATTAAAAAGTGCCGCAAAAAGGAGTCTTTCAACCACCATTTTAGTTGAACTGGACATTGACTATACCTGTCCTGGGCCACAGCATGAGCCCCAAACCTGCATGACCCCCACATTTAAAAAGTGCCGGAAAAAGGAGTCTTTCAACCACCATTTTAGTTTCACTGGACATTGACTATACGCTGTCCGTTGGCCCCAGCCTGAGCCCCCAAGACCTTCATGACCACCCACATTTATAAGTGCCGAAAAAGGAGTCTTTAACCACCATTTTAGTTTCACAGGACATTGACTAAACACTGTCCTGGCCACAACATGAGCCCCCAACCCTCATGACCCACCCACATTTAATTAAGTGCCTGGAAAAAAGATACTTTCAAACCCACCATTTATTTTTCACTACAGACTGGACATTGACTATACCTGTCCTGGGCCACATCAATGAGCCCCAAGCCTTGCATGACCCCCCACATTTTAAAAGTGCCGTATAAAGGAGTCTTCAAACCACCATTTCAGGTTTCACAGGACAAAGACAACCGTCCTGGGCCACAGCAAAGAGCCCCAAACCTGCATGACCCCCGAACAATTAAAAAGTCCAGGAAAAAGGAGTCCTTTCAAACCACCATTTTTAGAGTATGACTGGACAATGGACTATACCTAGTACTAGTGCCCACAGCAATGACCCAGGGCCGTAGTACAGTGGGTGCTGTGAAAGCCCAGCTGGCGTCCGTCATCTATTTAACACGCAGGTTCAAATGGCCCTGTGCTTGACCAGCAAGAAAACTGTCGTGCTGCAGCAGAGTGCGGAAGCGGAAGTGTAGAACTCCAGGCCATTCCCTCTGTACACAGTCATACACTGGTAGTCGCTTGCCCCTCCAAATTAGTGGTGGACCAATTGGCTACCCTTGAAATACTGGAGGTTTAACGCTCCTGTAACACCCAGGGTTCCCTTTATCTTGCATTCTTTTTTCCCTCTACTCATATTTTACTCAACGAGCTTGGAGGAAATGGTCCCTCTGGGTGTACTTTGTTTTTCTCTGCCGTGCTCCATACTCCATTTCCCTCGCTGAATGAACCTACCATCGTGGTCAAGTTTTACCTGAACCTCCCTTGTACAAATACAGAGGATTTTTTTAACAGCAATTATTTGTACATGCCAGTATTATAAAGAAAATTAAATCTAGAAAACCCCTTATTTAAAAAAAGGATGGAATCCCACCAAGTCCTATTGTCGGATTCATCTCTTTAATATCATTGTAATTAAATGTGTGTCATACAAAACATTTGCTGATAGCTCTGTTAAATGATCATTGCAAAAACCATAGTCATTTTGCAATATGTGTCCAATAACAGTGTCCTACCTATTCCGTTTTCTGTTCTGACCAGCACCATCACCCTTGAAGCCACTCTTGACAATTAAGAAGAATCAAATGTCTGTTTAGAAACAACCAATTTTTTAGAATAGGTACCTGTAGGTATAGCTGCATGTCACAGCAAAATGCCTCCCAAAAATTTCAAGGCATGCATCTTTAGCCACATAGTCAATTGATGAACACAATGTCTGTATCGCAAACCAACCTATTTAAAGAATATGCACCAGTAATAAAGGCTGCATTGTCCACATGCAAAATTGCCCCCAAAAATTCAAAAGCATAGCCCTTGAGCCACTTTGGTGCGAATGTGAAAATCAAATGATTGGATAGAAACAACAGTTTTTTTACAAACTAGGACCTGTAGTAAATAGCTGCATAACAAAGCAGCATGACCCAAAAAAAAATACAAAAGACTTCTCAGCTCACTGTATAAAGAATGTGAGGAGAAATGCCACTTAAGAGTAAGAGCCACATATCTGTTTTACCAATGATCCACGATTATTGCTGTTCTAAACAGCAACATAACCCCAAAAATATAAATATGAACCTTCTCATCAATATGTAAAAAATAGTGAGGAGAAATGCCACTTAGAAGTCATATTTCTGTTCCAAAGGACGATGATTAAATGCTGTATCTCACATGCAACATTGACCTCAAAAAAACCAATTGCAAATGCAAAAGCTTCTTAAGTATAGTGAGTATAATGGAATACGGTGGTTGTCAAGAAACCTTGCTGTCTTTTTATCAGTCTCCTCACCAGCAAAACCAGCTAAATGAACTGTTTGGGAAAAGAGAAAAAAAATTGCAGTAAGAAAAGATCATATTTAAAAAAAAGTTTTCAAGAGGACCATTTCTGTATGAAAAGGAATGTGAAATAAGACTGGCTAACAAATCGGTGACCTCAGCAATTGGGGCCACAACATCATCAAGATCCAATCCTTATACATCTAGACTGAAGGTCAAGACGAGTCCACATTATCTGAGGAAAGCCGGATTGCGTTTGTCTGTAATGACTCCTCCAGCTGGTCTGAAGGTCCCTCAATATGTACGCTGGCTGCGTGGCAGGACAACACCTCTATGGCGATGACCGCCAGCTCGGGCCATACGACCATTTTTTGGAATACCCAGACACCTATTTGTCCGGAACACAATCAAAAACATCGGTGTTGAGATGCAGATGAGTCCGTGCACCATATCTTAAGCTGATCTCTGTGTGTTGGAATTTGTGCCCTGCATTGCCAATGCGTTGGTGAGGTGGGTAAACAAAGATTGCCAGAGGTCCACCCATTAGGCTTCGCCACCTTGCCTTGCTTGCCGCTACCCTACTTGGCACGCTACTGCTTGTCCCACGTCGTCTGAGTTGTTTCCATCCGTGACATTGGGGAAAGTAGAAGCAACGCAACAAGTCGCCAGTTGATCAATCAGCAAGTCTCCCATTTCTGCATTTTTACTCTGCTATTTGGGGGTGGAAGGAAAGTGCTGATTTTTGTTTGTACCGGGGATCCAGAGGGGTGGCCACCCAGTAACTGTTGTTCATTTTGATGGCATTAATGCGAGGATCGATGTTGGAGGAAATGGAGACATCCAAGCCTCATGTGAGAGATGGATCCTTGATTTCCCAAGCCTTGGTCAGGGGCAACTAGCAATACTGATCTTCCTCATAATCCTCCCCGCCACAAATTCGCTGCCAACTCTTTCCCCAAGGCAGGGACTTCGGTAACATCGGTGTCCTAGGAATACCTCCTGCCTCCTCTCTCCTCCTCCTCCTCTGCCTGGTCCGCCTATACTAAATAAACCCCCCAAAAAGCTTCAACACAGCCTGACTTGCCTGAGATGAAATGCCACCCTGAAAGCTGATGCGCCACCTTGCACATAGCTCTTGGACCCGAAACCACTGCCTAATGAAGACCGATGAAATTGTGAAACTGTTTGGGGCCTGTGTATTTGACAGAGAGAAAGCTCCGTGTCCGCATCTGGAGTCCGTCTCCTCCGTCCGTCGATGCGGACCTGTTGTTTTCAAGATGTGTCCAACGATCGTCCAGAACTAAGAACACCACAAACGCACATGGTGATAAAGGCATTGTCCCGCACTAGACCATTTTGGTGGCTTCTTCAAACTGGCAAGGTATGGTGCAGAGCGTCTTTACTCACTGCCTCCACCACTGTGGTTCAACACCCCGAGGTCCCGTACCGCTCTTGCCATGCCATGTGGTCACTTCGTACTGCGTAATGGCATTGCGCTGCTGCCAGACAATCGTTGAGCATGTGGACGGGTGAATACCCAGCTGTTGCCATGTCAACATGAGACCCTGTGGGTGTTGACGAAGGGAGGCCGAGCGACTGCTGGTCACACGCAGCCAGCGGGACGAAGCAGGGTGCGAACGGCGGAAGTGCGAACTCAGACCTCGAGCCTTCTTCACAGGCAGTCCTTCAAGACCCCGGTTATCTTTTAGAAATTCTGGACGACAAGGTCAATGACATGTGCCAGGCAAGGGATGTGCTCCAGATCTACCGATCTTAAGGGCGGCCAGCAGATTTCGCCCGTTATCGCACACCACTTGCCTGGCACAAGTTCTTGTCCCCAGCCCAGCGCTCCGGGGTCTCGTTGCTTAGAGCCGTCCCCAAAACAGCTCCTGACCTGTGTGTGGACGGTCTCACAAGGCAGATTATTTTCAAACACGGCCTGGTTACTCTGGGCACTGAATGGCCACCAGAGGACCTTGTGAAAGAGCCCTGCACCATCCCTGACGGTTTTGATAGAGCGTGCGCCGACCTGAGGAGGCAACCGACCACCTCCCAGGACATCCAACCCAAGCTCAGCCCAGTGAGCTGTCACTTAGAGAATAGCGGCCTTGGCCGTGCTTACTAGTCCATGTGTCGGTGGTGAGATGGACTTTTCCGGACACAGATGCAGACAACGGCGCTTGAAATTTTAGATTGACAACGTGGCTGCCAGGGCATGGACGGCTTTTTTTTCTGCAAAGAAATGCCTGCTCGGCATCTGGTATTGGGTGCAACGAGGGCCATAGATGTGGCGGAACCCATTGTGTCCACCAGGACGGAAAGGGCACATTTCCAAGCCAGAAAGCCTGGCAAAAAGCCGACATTCATGCTTTTTTGGCTTTGGGATGTGTTTGGGTTAAAGTGTTTCTTCAGCTCCCAAACCTGGAAGACAGAAGGCTGGCTGCTAGACGCCGCTGTACGGCTTGCAGGTCGTCAAACGGCGGAAGGAGAAGGGTAGGATGGGTCCTCCTGGTTGCTGGTGGTACTCGGCGACGGTGGAGCTGAAGCGGAGGCTGATCCCTGATCATGACTCTGATAGACATGGGCAGCTAGGAAACGCTTGTTTGGCGGAGGAGGAGGATGCGGAGTCGAGGGGTGGTGACATTGGTGTGGAGGCTCGGCGTCGGTCTGTGCCTTTTTTGTGGCCAAGTGGATATCCCTCCATTCAACGCATGATTCGCTAGCATGAGACAGTATACATGTGTGTGGTGTAACCACTAAGGTTCTTGCCGTCTACTTATGCTTTTAACTGGCATAAGGCGGATATGACATCGCTTGGTTGAATCATAATGCTTGCTCAAGACGGCCGCAGGCGTATGAAGGTCCTGGAACCTTATTTTGACGGCGATAAGTGTAGGCGAACGGGTTTGCGCTGACCGTGGCTGGCGAAATACATATCAGCAAGACTTCTCTGCGACCAGCCCTACTCCCTTTTGTGGCGGGACCCGTATGATCACTACCCCATCGTCTTCCTCCTCTCCACTGGATGAGCGTCGCAAGCACAAGCTGCGGATAAGACTACACGATTGGATCCGGAATGTCGTCATCACATCATCATCAACACAGGTGACTTGTCGTCCTGACTTTCCAGCATCCAGAACTGCGGGCTACCAAGCAAGGGGCACTGCAAGGCAAGCCGACGCTCCGGGATTTTTGCCGATTGACCGCTTCCTTCACCTCCTCTGATGGCATATTAACGGGCGTCAGAGCAGACTAAATCATCCTCTGATCTTTAACATGCCGTTCTGACCCAACCGCAGTATTTGTCATCAAGAGGAGTCTCAACAATGGATAATCCACAAGTGGGTACACGAGTTGAAGCATTATGGGCTTCATCATGTTATGGCGTATCTGATATAATTAGCTGATGAGCGACATGTTAGTGTGCCGGTATGACTGCGAGGACAGGAGGTACGACAGCAGATTCAGTTGCATTAAACCACTTGAAAGGAAGATAGGCGACGATGTTCGTGTACTTAGATTCACCTTGGCCCTGACCCAGCTGATACAGGCCTGACTGGTCCCTGCAACTGACATCCGCTGCAGTGCTTTGTTGTCGCCACACTGGAAGGAGCACCTGTGTCAGCGTACCTCTACCATCCATTGCCCCCCCCTTGCTCGCATGGTTTTTACACCTACTGGCATTGTGCGCTCAGTGGTTTCAGAAAAATATAGAAATTTGAGAAGGTATTGGGGAAGTAGTTTTTGAATTCTTTTTAAAAAGATGGCAAATCACAGCTAATCTCAAATCCCCTAATCAAAAACAAATTGCTGGATTCAAATTTAAAACTGCAAGTGTCATCAACAAATCTGGACTGGGCAAAAGTCCAAAAAACACGTACAGTTTATGTTTTGGAATAATAACGGTATTTTTTGCACCTTTCAATCACCTGGTGGTAATATAGAATTGGCAGTTTTAAAAATTTACGTAAATGCTGGCGTCAATGAACAGTTCTGGGTGCGCAAAAGTCAAAAAACACGTATCTGTAAATGTTTGATGAGTAGAATAACGGTATTTTTTGCACCTTCAAATTCACTGCTGTGGTGAATATAGAATTGCAGTTTTAAGATTTAACGTAGATGCTCGCGTCAATGACAGTGCAGTTGTGCGCAACAAGTCAAAAAACGACGTAACAGTTATGTTTTTGATAGAAATTAAATGGTAATATTTTTTGCACCTTTCAATTCACCTGTGTGAATATAGAGATCTGTTTAATATGTTACGTAGAACTAGGCGCATCAATGAACAGTGTTGGGGCGCAAAAGTCAAAAAACATGTAACTGTGATGTTTTCGTACGATAAACACCGTATTTATTAGGCAACAAACAACCTGTGCGACTACAAAGATAGCTGTTTGTAATTTAAGTGCAAGGTGTATATATCAACAGTCACAGGTGAAATGGGTAAAATTGAACACTAGTCTGAAATGTATACTGATAATAAAATGGAGTTTGCAGCTAACAAAGAGACCTGCAGTTACTTGATAAAAATTATGTTTTATCCAATATAAGATCAGGCTGCTCCAATATCCAGGAAATAATTCAAATAGCAGAACTGTTAATAATAAAGATGATTCCACTACAATGTCTAGCACAGTGTTCTTTATAGATAGAGCTTGTCTGTGTTCCGCCCGCCGTGGGCCGACCCCGCTTCCAACACCGACCGTGAATTTACAGCGGTAGAAGCAGCATTAAACATTCACTAGCTAACTACAAAAAATGTTTCAAATCTCTAATTCTAAGCTAAAATTGGAAGGATCACAGCTAAAGAAAAGGTTTCTCTGTTCAGAAATAGACATATTAATTTTCGCTGAGCCTGTTTGGCCTCAGGCAGATGCGCAGGTCCTATCCGCTATTAGACGCTAGAGACACTGTAGCTGAAACAGTAAAACGCTGTCTATGTAAAACGAGGTCAATTGTGAGTTTTTCCAGCCAATCGCAACCAATACACATCCCAGTCAAGACGTCGCGACACAACTTCTGCACCCGCTGCTCTTTCTGAATCTGATTTGCCTGGCCCCAAAATTACAGGAATCGCGCCGAAAAGGCGCGATCTTAGAAGATAGATGCCCCGATTTTAAGAACCTTAAATTATCGCATGATCTAACATTTCTATCACCAATAAAAACCTTGCCGATTTCAACTTTGTCGATAAAAATCGCTCAACACTAGACACAAGTCATTATGTTTAAGGATAGAAGCATATACCACAACGGGAATCTCCAGCGGGTGAGTTAACCCAGTTTATTCCCAATTTTCATCTCCAGGACAACAAAACATACAGCATCTAACGCTAACGGCGTTCAATCCGACAGGATTTCTTGCTTACAGCTAACAGATACTCAACCTCAACAAAATATATTAACAGCAGTTAAAAGGTCATAAAAACGTCACAGCGGAACACTTTTATTCTATTAACCCTATCGTTATAAATGATGGATCTCAACATGTGCCCACTTTTAGAACATAATACTTTACTTATTCTATTTTTATATGATCGTAACTAAAAACATTACTATAGACAAAGTAAGAACAAGCAACAACTAAGTGATTGGCGTAATATATGTACAAGAAATCATATGGCGTCTTTTAACCCCAAGAGGATAACGTGTATTCACTACCATTATCCAGTATGCTCACGTATCCTAGACCATCCGTTTCCCTATTCCCCCCGAAAGGGCTTCCCTTACTCTCGTCGATCACGCCCACAGCAAAGATCTCAAATTCTGCTCATCAGTGTTATATTCCACGAAAGTGTCCTTAACGGCAACCTGACCACATTGAATTTGTTATATTTGCGAATACCCAGTTAGATGTTTCACCGATACCATTGCTTTATTTTTCTGATAGTACTTGCCAAAAACATTAAATGTGCATATCATTACATAAGATGTAGATAGAATCACAAGGTCCGGCTCACAGTTGGCTACTGTTTCAACTTGTACTGTTTTGTTTTCTTACTATTTAGAGAATGTGTTCCCCTATTGTACAAAATGACCAAGGTACATCTAGTTTTTCCCAAGAATAAAACCCGTACTGTAACCATGGTGCTTTCTTCTGTGCTTTACAAACGTACGCGGTGATGAATCATTGGCTAGTGACGTTCCTCTTCTGGACCACACATTTTAACCAACCTTGTTTTTAATACTCTTTCAAGATATCGTCCTGCCGTAAGATCTGGAGGTTTTGAAAGAAGATTTTTTTACGTTCAATTTGAGAATTATCTACAATACTTAGTTGAAATAACATTAGACTTTTAAATATAGCATCGTGTTGTAATTACTTTTTTATATGCGGGATTCTCTTTCCTTATCAGACGCTTTTTAACCAAGTTTGTTGTGTGGTGGTTCTTAACCTTATTAAGGGTTCTTCCAAGAGATGAGGAGAATATCCTCTTTTCCTCCAATCCCTATCTATTACTTCCTTCTCTATTAGGAAATCACTGTCTCGAGAGCATGCCTCCTTGCTCTTAATGTACTCCCCACGGGGGATTTTGCTGCGATTGTAATGTGCTGGTGGCTACTGGAAGCTTGAAGCAGTGTATTACCGGCAGTTATTTTTCCTAAATAATTTGGTCAGAACTTCTCCAGTTAACCCACTACTCCCTCAAGGTCAAGCTCCACATCCTAAAAATGTGTCTTCACTTGTCCAAATGTAAATGAGATAGCTTAAATTGTGCTGGATGTCATAAGGGTAATCCACAAACTTAGGGATGGAGCGCTACAACATCGCGACCCCACAACAACACAGGAGGTCGAGATGTTAGCGCCCATACTATAATTGACACAGTCCTCCATATGGGGTATTGCATCCATACACAGCAATGTTCCCACCATGCCATATACAAGGTTGGCTACGGTGGGGATGTCTGAGCACCCCTAGGGCCTCCTTCCATCTGTAAAAAGAAACAACATCAAATGTTTAAAATTAGTTCTGCATCAGGCAAAAATTGACACTTTGAATTATGAATGCCTTTTTTTTCCTCTGCGCCCAAGAACTTTGGTTCTTGTTTAAGGAAGAATTCAATGGCCCAGATTGCTAGATGGGGAAGTATAGGTATAAGTATAAATTCACCACATCGCAGCACAACAAGTATGGACACTTCCCATACAAACTCCTGAAAGATTTTTAAACGCTTGTGCTGTCTCTCAGGATACCCAGGTGAGCGCTCCATACTGTCGGCTGCAGAACAAATACCACCCAACTTGCTCATTATCTCATTTAAACCGACCCTTAGCTGGAAAGTATTGGCAAAGTTTGGTGGAAACTTGTTTTTGTGTGCGTCTTAGGGGAACCCATAGAAGACGGGAGAAGTATTGATTTTTTCTAGTAAATGAGTTTTTTTGTTTTACTGTCAAAGCTCCCGAACTTACTCCCTCCCCCAAACATTTTTCCCCAATTTTCTCTTAAAAATTTTAGTTGGTCCGATCCCCAATTTTCCAAAGGGTTTTTGTATCTTCCAAATCCTAACACCAATTTTTTATTAGCCCATCATCCTCACTCAATTTGCCCGCCTTGCCCGATTTTTAATACCCAGGTTTTTATTTTTTTTTAATCCAACTTTTGTTTTTTGGAATATGTTAAATTTGTCTTATTTTTCCCAAATTTTGTTTTTTTTAAATATCTGCCTTTTTTATCCTAATTTTGTATTTAATTTTTTTAAATCCCTTCCATTGCTCTTGAAAGGGTCTAAAGCGGTACTTTTCTTGCAGGGATAGAATTGGTTTGGGATTGAAAATTTTGGCCACACAGCCAGAAAACGTCCGGGAAAGGGGATCCGAGGCCCCCCCGAGGTAAGAGGGAAAATACGCAGGGGGTAGCCGAAGTGCGGGTCTGGGAAGGTGGCACTGGAGGTTGATAAAACGGATTAGGGCGGGTGTAGTGGTGAACGATCCCCTAGGTAGGTAGCAGGTATACCCCAGCGGGGTGCAGATTTTCAGCAGGTAGGCAGGTTTTTGCAGGGCAGATGCCAACAGGAACCCGATAGACTATGAACCATAAAGAAAAGCAGCAATGCAGCGCCGGGTCAAGTTTGGTAAGACAACAACGAACTGACCTAGAGTGAAGGTAGGGGGTTCCTTATGTAGCCGATTTTACGGGGTACTGGGAGGCCAAGGTACCTGACTCCTTAATGTGGTGCTGACAGCGCGTGCCCCTGGGGGGCACGTGTGCGCACAGGAGCCGGGCTGGAGGAAGTACGGGGTGAGGCCTCAGGAGGGGAAGGAGCCGGGACAGGGTGTGCAAAGAGCCAGGGAACCGGGATGTCGCAGCAGCGGGGGGGAACGGGAGACCGGGACGTTGGGTCATAGAGGGGCGCAGCGTAACCTGACATACCCCCCCTTTAAAGCCCCCCTGGGCTAGCCGGGTCCCCACAAACGGCTTGGGGGGTAACCACCTCCCCCCGGTATCCCCGGGAAAATGTCGTAGAGGGGGGGGTTTCCGAGAGTCCCGGAAAACTTTTTGGACCTGGGGGAGAAGAGCGAAACAGTAGGCAGGGGGGGGGGTGGGGGGAGTCAGAGGTGCCCCCTCAAACCAGAGGCTCTTCTTGCAGATGTAAATCTTCCACTGGCACAGCAGAAAAAACGGGCAGAGAAAACGGGAGGGCGGGCGCTCAGATGGGTGGGTTGAGGCAGTGAGAGTACAAGCTTGCCCCATTGTCGCTTCCCCCGCCCGCCAATCCAGGGATGGATGTGAAGCGGAACATGGAACCCCCGAGCAAGACTGGAACAGAAAAAAATTGGAACTGAAGGGAGTCCTTTGGGGGGAACCCCAATTTGTAGGACACAGGGCTGGGTTCGGAACTGGACTGGCTCCTTCGGATCTCCCCGTTAAGGAGAAAAACGTAGTGGTTTTCCCACGGGAAAACAGGCAGGCAGAACTTCTCCAGTAGGGAGGGATGGATAAGTTTCGAAGAGCCGGAGCAGAAAGAGCAGGGATTAGGCATCACCAATGAAAAAAAGAGGGTGACGGGATGGTCAAACGGGGGGCGGACCCTTTTTCAGGGTACTTCACCCACAAAAACCCCTGGTGCTGAGGTTTCCCCGGGGGCAGCTGGGCGGACTGGGCAGTTCTTAAAGGAAAATTTCCCGGGGGCCACCCATTTAAAGGGACAGTTTTAAATGCGCGACGGGCGGGTTCCCCTGTGGTAGTGAGTGCGGTTGATCCATAGGCTCACTTGGAAAAAGAGGGGTCGGGGGGTGGGCTCGTGGGTTTTAGGTACAAGCGTGGAGGCTTTCGAGGGCCCGGGGGACGCTGGGTGCGGGGTAGCCAGCTCCCTTCAGCAAAACGGAGTCGATCCCGGGTGCCAAAGCGATGAGGGCGTCCAAAGGGGGGTAGGTCACGACCAGCCAACTCGTCCTTAATGGGCCACGAGGCCCCCCCCAAAGGGAGCAAAAAAGGGCCCATTGTTCCGGGAAATAGAGGCCGGGTACGAAACGGATGGCATATGACCCACAGTAATCGCCTGACGGAAAACCAAGTAGCATGAACAGCAATGTGTTGCGCCCAGGGACTCGAAGGTTCTCCTAAAGGCACTCGGAAACTCCCCGGGGGTCCCCGTCCGGGTCTCCTTCCCCACAGGGGAACCCGGCAAGGCTTCAACCCGAGAGCAGGTATGATAAACCACCTTGGGCCCGGCAGATGGGTTTTGGGGAGCCAGGAAACCTCAAAGTGGATTGGGCACTGATTGAGGGAAACCGCGACAGGTTGGGGATCCGGAAAAACGGGTGGCAGGGGCAGTGCGGCTGGGGCTGGGGCATGACAAAGGAGGGGAAAAACCCCAGCAAAGGGGAGCAGTTGAGGTGCCAATGCAGACAGACTTCATCTAGAGGGTGGAGAGCGCTGCGCTTCTGAAATAACAGCTCCCGATGAACGCCCTGACAGTTCACAACGGTTACTAGTTCAGGCAGATTTCCCCCGGCGGGATCCTATTGTAGGGCGTTGTACTGTAACGATTTCTGGGCCCCAAGCCAAAAACGTCCGGAACAGGGGATCCGCAGGGGGCCCCGAGGCAGAGATGGGGAATACCCCCAGGGGGTAGCCGAAGTGCGGTCTGGAAGGTGGACACGGAGGTTGATAAAAGGATGCCAGTTGAGGTGTAGTGGTAAGTATGCCGAGTCAGGTAGGGAGCAGGTATAGGCAGAGGTGCGATGACAGCAGGTAGCAGGGTGGGGCCAGGGAGTGTCCAACAGGAAAAAATAAATATGAACCTATGATAGAACAGCGCAATCAGCAGCCAAGGGGGTCAAGCTCTTGTGCTGAAGGGGCAACAACGAATGCCTAGGTGAAGGTAGGGGTTCCCTTTTGTACCCGGGTTACAGGTAACTTGGCAGGGCCAAAGGGACTCTGACTCCTTAAAGTGGTGCAGTGAACGCGGGCCCCTAGAGGGGCACGTGTGCGCACAGGATGCCCGGAAGTGGAGGAAAGTAAGGTGGTGAGGCCTCAGGAGTGGAAAGGGGGGACAGGTGTGTGCAAAGAGCCGGGGCACAGGGGTGCGGCAGTGGGCCGGGGCACAGGAGACCGGGCAAGCTTCGGGCCATAGCAGGGGCCCCAGCGTGAAACCCTGACAAAGGGTCCCTTTTTGTATATTATTCTCCTATTTACCTTTCCCATGCTTCTCCCCCCAATCTTTTAGTGTTTTCAAGCTCTTTGTTCATTAAAATTTTAAATCTTCATATTCATTAATGTTTCAAATTTCCCTTTTTGTATTTATACCCCCATTACTTTAGTACTTTCTTTATTGTGAAAAAAACCCCTTACAGTCAGCAACCTGCCAAACGATTTATATCAAAGGGTTGTATCAAAAGATCAAAATTTTTTCTCAGGACAAAATTTAAGCCCTTAAAATGGGCCCCCAATCGTCCTGTACTTAAAATGGTCGGAGTCCATATTACCAAAGTTAGTCTTATTACAAATTTTTTTTTTCTTGCGGCCCGGATTGTTTTTCTTTTGTTTTTTCAGACTTTTTGGGTTGCGGCCTCCTCTCCCCCTCTTTCGTCGTTTTTTGGGCCCTTCCTTTTCACTCTGTTGGCCTTCTTGTTTGGATTTTCCCTTTTTAGGATTCTGGGTCTGAGTCCCTGGGATTTACTTGCTGATTATCCCCTATCTGAAAAATTTACACTCGGTTTTGTGTCCGATATCTCCATTTATTTCTCAAAAGGATCTTGGGGTTCTTTGTTTTTTCTGGTTCCCGGTATATATTTGTTATTTTTAAATCTTTTAAAATCCCTTTTTGGGACTTTTTATTTTTTTAGCAATGAAAATTTTTAATTTTTTCTATATTTCTTCATTCTTTCATCATACAATTGGTATTCCGGATTGATGTGAACTCTTCTACTTGGGTTTGTATGTCTAATATTCTCCTCCAATGAGACAGTTTTTCGTCTTCTGTTACAATAAATTTATTAATTTAAGAACATTCTGTCAAAAACCATTCCTTTGTAGAAATTTTTCCTGTTGCAAAGGGGGTAATTTTCCCTTAATCGATCCTCGTGGGATATGTTTTTTCAAATATTTTTTAAGGGATTTATGATCCCACCACACCCCCCAAAAAAA
>JAODAL010066981.1:0-17510 GCA_025379985.1 Phyllomedusa bahiana
TGGTCTAATGGGGATCTGCACTCCTCCATAGATAATGAAGTGTAAATGACCCTCTGATCATTTTCTAGGGAAACATTCCATATGACTAAAGGTTATGTTTTGGCTGGGCAGTGTATGAATAGCTCGGGTTATAAGGACATCAGGGAGGGACCAGGTTTCATTGGCTCCCATACTTGCTAATTGTTCTTTTGTAATTAAAAGTTTTGCTGATTTTTGACCGGTTTCTCCATCTTGCTAGAAGCTTCACCTTCCATTTCATCTTGTGTTGTCCATCAGATTGAACTCTGGAATGCCCACTCTAACTTTACAGTACATGTCTATTTTCAAAGAAGTAAAGCTTTTTCTATAGATACTCAAAGTTCTTTAACTGTTTAATAAGCTTTGTATTTCAACTCCTCACTATTTTCATGATATCAGCTAGTCCTGCCCTCCACTCAGACCTAAAGCATTTCTTGGAGAAGATACAATATCTAGTTCTCCCAGAGAGCAGGACCAATTCTATACAGATTTAGTCTTCAGTGTAGAAAAGTGTTCTGTTTGCTGCCTGAGAGATCTTAAACATCAAATGTGTTTAGAAAGCTGTAACACACTTTTTTCCATTTATATAGAGCTTAAGCTTTAAAACTAATATGTATTTCCCCCATCCCCCTCCTGACACATTATCCCCAGTTGCAGGGGTAAAAAAATGCCATCTGAAATCACTGCAGAGCTGATCTTAGTCCGATTTGACCCAGCAGCCCATGAAGTGTGTGGGTATGCTTACACTGAGGGGGTTTTTGTATATTTGGTATGTGCAGTATTTTGAGGTTAATATCTGCTTTTTCACTTGACAGGGAATGATGGGGCCTATTAAGGCAAACCATCTGGAGTGGGGGTGCCCTTTTGTGGGCAATAACCCCACATAAGAGTTTTACATGTTAAAAAACACAGGAAAAATACATTAAAACAATACAATCATTAGCCTCCTGTTCTAGTTTGGAACAAACAGATCAATGATGTAGCTTTGTAGCTCATTGGAATAGTTCTTTTATTTTGATGTTTGTGTCTTACAAGGATAACCTTTTTTTAAAGGTCCTTTCCTAACTACTTATTTAGATTCAGTGATTGGTACTTTGGTTGCTATGGGCAAAACTCAGAGCTTTCATTTTTATATAGTGCTCTGGAAAATTAAAAGCTGTACTCTGATTGCTATGGGAAACAGTCATACTGCTAGACATTTTTTAAATACAGAAAAACCCATTGCTGATTTTCATGGCGACTTTTCCAGTCCTTTAGGCTGCCTCCATAGTTAACCTCCCTTGATTTTCCCAATCCAGTGACTGACCAACGGGCAGCCCTGTGATTGACTGCATCAGACTGCTGTAGTAAAGCGCCTCTTAGATGCTTTACAGCATTTAAAGGGAACCTGTCAGGGCAGCATAAAACACCGATCTAAGATAATAAACACAAAATGGTATTGCCAACCTGGCATCAATATTGTGTTACTGGAGCCAGAAAGAGGTTCCTTGGGGTGTTCACATACAATGCATTTGATATCACTCCAGTTCCCCAACACAATGAAGTCCTTTTTTTGTTTCAGTCTCTTCCACTGCGTAGTGGTTTGTGTCAACCTACTCTTCACTAACTACCTCCAATACTTCCTTGGGTTCATCTTCTACTGCCCATGGTGAGTCCCTAGTCCAGGACAGGGTTTATAGGATTCCTGGTCTTGGGATCCTGCAAAAGCAGAACATGGAGTAAACCTTATCTTCAGGTTTAGTGTGTACCAATGCACTAGACAAAGGAATACAGTTTCCAAACCTCTACCAGAAGATGAAGTCCCAAACTAGCTAGTAATCTTCAAGGGCTCTTCTCCATGGATCATTACCAGTGAATAAAATGGGTATTATATGCGACATCGATGATATGGGGGTACCTGCCGGCAGAGTAAGACCAAAGTCACTGAGCTTTACATTATGACATTCTGGATCCATAAGCAAAACATTGCCTGGCTTCAAGTCTCTGTGCACCAATGGCTTACTGTGCATGAACTCCAGTGCTCTGGTCAGTTGTAACACACAATGCTTCACCATTACTTCTGGAATAATGACCTGGAAAATGACAAGCTGACTTTAGGTATTTGCTTCATCTAGATTGGAAAACCTGTATATAACAAATACAAGAATCTTGGACACTTCAATCCAACCTATGACTTTCAAGCTGTTACAAAACTGATCTCGGTGAAATGTAGGTTTGTATGATCTCAGATTAGTTGGTGGGGTTTTTTATATATGGATATAGCTCTACAAACATGTAAATATAATCTTGGTATACATGCAGTCATGGATAGATCCTGTGGAAGTCAGAACTTAGAATTTGACATCTCCAACAATGGAAAAGGTGCGTGAAGATGAAGCCTTTGTGGTTACATAGAAAGATGTAGATGCCATTCTCGTTAAGGAAGGCTTCCAGCTTTGTTTTGAGTGCAAAAACTTTAACTGATGAAGACAATTGCTACAGTCAAATACAATAACACTCCAAACACTGTCCAAAATTGGTCTCATGTCTAATTCTAGTCTGCAAGTCCATATATAAATATATATTATATATATAATATATTATATAATATATATTTTAAAATATATATTATATATATATTTTTAATCTATATCCGCACACAAATTGTATTTTTCAAAATTGTGCAAATCTTTATTTACAATATACTTCTATGTCCATGAAGTTTTCGTTTAGAATGGCGATCAATTCGTATATTAACGTTTTCGGCTTCCATGAGCCTTCATCAGACAGATCGCTGTAACATGACAATATATAACATCATTATCATTATTATAAACAGAAAGTAATAATAATAAAATAGCCCAAATAAACTTACACCAACTAATCAATCTCCCACATAACTTAATAAATATAAAGCAGTGCATAAAACATAACCAAAAATTACTAAATATATAATCAAAAAATCAAATACGAAGTATATACACAATAATGTCCATGGATAATATATACAAGCCATCTACCATATTCATACCTTAATGTATGATTCAAAATTGTAATACAGCGCCTGTAGAAAGCCAAAAAAGGCATCATAAGCAAATTGTATGAAAAATAAATAAACTAAGTGCCAGTATAAGATGTCCTATAGAGAGGATTTACCTAAACCCTCTGTGTATAGCTGTTCCCCGCTCTCGGTCCGGGGTGGAATGGCAGGAATTCGTGCCATGCCTACGACCGGACCCGGCGTCTCTTAAAGCAGAGGACGCATGCGCCGCTTGCAGACAAAACTACGTCACGGCAGGGCAAGGTGAATCCCTACTTCCGCCCTTCCTATCTTCATTGCGCATTTGTAAGGCACAAAAATAGAAGCATTCGGTCGCTGCTAATTCAGAAAAGAACAAATAGAAAAACAAATAGAAAAAACATTGTTCCTAACCCAACTAGCAGTACCCTGCAATCGTAGTTTAGTGCATCTTAATAAAAATATACTCAATATCTAATCGCAGATAAATGGCAAAAATTCTATTAAACTAGCGATAACCAGATTTTATTTCTAACAATGTTAGTAAAATTATATTAGTGCTCAATATATATCCATAGACCTGTACATGTTAGTAACATTTTACATAAAACATAACAAAAACAATTGTTAGGACTCAAAAAAAAAAAAAAAAAAAATATATATATATATATACACACACACACACACACACACACACACACACACTGGTTTCCCCAGCCTGAACATTGATTGTCTAGAGGAAAAGATCAAAGTCAAAATATTAATTTCATCATCATATATTCATCTAAATGTGAAATCGCATTCCCTATTCAAACCCCGGGGTGTCAAAGTGTCTAAATGGTGTATCCACCAGGACTCCCTCTCAGCAATCGAACATGATCCCCACCTGTTCCAAAACTTGGATTCTTAACTGTGCCACCGTATGTTGAGCTTCAACAAAATGGGCTGGTACTGGTAACCAAATTTTTTTGCAACGAATAGTTGATTTGTGGCAGGCGACTCTATCCTTAACTTTCTGCATTCTCTCCTACATAGATTAGACCACATTGGGCATTTCAACATGTAGTTCACAGCCAAAGGGAATCCCAAAAAAAAAACCCCTCCCGGGAATACTTTTACAGTATGGGATGCTGTACTTTTTTCACCCTAATTATATTAGCACAATGAAAACGTGCAAAGGTACCCCCCCTTGATTACTAGCAAGGTTGTGTCAAAGATAACTTGGAAGGGCTAATATCAGTTTTAAACCCCAAAGCACTAAATTTTTTAGCGTCTGGAACAGATCTAACGGTTGTTGAAAACTCTTTACATTTGGATATTTTCCTTCAAAAATTTGCCATCCCCCTTTATGCATCGATAGATTTGAGGCATAAACGAGATATGTCTGAAAAAAACGCAATACATTTGTCCCCTTTGGTTTTTTTTGTAACCAAGCATTTGAATACCCCCAAACTTAAATATTCTTTCAGGATAGTGGCGGGTGATTAGGAGAAGCACCCTTTTTTAATCTCTGCTGCGCAATGTGGTTCGTCACTTTTTCTCCTAACTCGTGCAAATTGAGCCCTTTGGCAAGGCTTTTCCTGGGCTGCTCGGATGAAAACTCCTATAATCCAATAGCTATTTTTCTTCGGCTTTCGAAAGATACCGTTGATAAAATTTTCCAATTCTTTCCTTCACGAGTGTGTCCAAAAAGGGAGTTGATGAGCATCAAAAAACCCATCGTAAAAAAAGAAAAACCCATTCAAAAACCAAGAAATTCTGAGTTTTTTTCGATTCGCCCCGCCAAAAAAAAGAAATTGATATAGCGCTTCCAAATCAAGACATGTTCACGAAAATCCATATTCGGATATACAAAACTATCCTCAAAAGCGATCAAACCATTCCGAATGGGGGGGGGGACATTAAAAACCCATTGGGGCTAAAACGTTGTTGTTTTAAAAAAAAAACGTCTCCACAAAAAAAAATTAGTCATAGATATTAATAATTCAAGACAAAAATTCTGTTCTTCAGAATTTTTTTCCGAATTAAAGAATTGATACCTTGTAAGCCTTCCTGATCTATTGATGTATAAAGGCTTACAACATCAAATGAAGTGAACATGTCTTGATTTGGAAGCGCTATATCGATGTCTTTTGCATATGGCGGGGCGACATCTATACTCTACAGAATTTTCTTGAGCTTTTGAATGGGTTTTGCTGTGGTTTACGATGGAGTATGATGCTCATCAACTCCCTTTTTTGGACACTCGTGAAGGATGAATATGGAAATTTATCAACTGATATCTATTCGAAGCCGACAGATAGAAATAGCCTATTGGATTATAGGAGTTGTCATCCGAAGCAGCCAGCACCGCCTTGCCAAGGTCTCAATTTGCACGAGTTAGGAGAATAGTGACAGAACCAACATTGCAGCAGCAGAGATTAGAAGAGATGGTTGGTGTAGATTTTAGGAGAGACAACAATTCCGAAAAGAATATTTAAGTTTGGAGAGTATTCAAATAGCTTGTTACAAAACGAAACCACAGTGACATAATGTATTGCGTTTATCAGTACATATCATCCGTTTATGCTCAAAATCTATCGATGCATAAAAAGGGAGGATGGGCCATTATTGAAGGAATACTATCCAAATATAAATGAGTTTCAACAACCAGTTATGATCTGTTCCAGATGACCTAAAAATTTGAGAGATGCTTTGGTTAAAGCTGATATTGGCCCTTCCAAGTTCTTTGACAACAACACTTTGCTTAGTAATCCAAGGAGGGGGGTACTTTTACCTTTACATGGTTACATTGATCATCTATTGTGCTAATATAATTAAGGTGAATAATGGACAGCATCCCCATACGGTGAAAGTATTCGTACGGGTTTTTTTCACGTGCGATTCCTCGGCTGTGATCTACAGTGTTGAAATGCCCATGTGGTCTAAATCTATGTAGGAGAGACAATTGCAGAAAGTTAAGGATAGTCGCCATGCCACAAATCAACTATTCCTTTGCATAAAGATTGGTTACCCGGTACCAAGCCCATATTTGTTGAAGCTTCAAAATACGTGTGGCACAGTTAAGATTCCATATTTTGAAGCAGGTGAGACGGCCCACAGTAGAGAGGTGGTGGATCATGTCAGAATTGCTGAGTAGGGAATACCTGGTGGGATACACCATTAGATCAATATTGGACATGCCCCGGGGTTTGAATTAGGGAGTCGATTTCATGTTAAATGATTAGATGATTGAAATTAATATCTTGACTTTGATCTTTTCTCTAGACAATCAATATTCAGGCTGGGGAAACCAGTGTAATGTAGTATATGTGTATGTATATAAATGTTGAGTCTCCTAACAAATTGGTTCTTTGTGTTGTGTAATATGTTAACTACATAGTGTTACATAGTCTTATGGATAATATATTGAGCACTGAATAAATTTAACAAACAATCCTGGTAAGAATAAAAATCTGGTTATTGCTAGTTATATAATTTTTTGCCATTTATCTGCGATTAGATATTGAGTATATTTTTATTAGTATTACACTAAACTACGATTTGTACAGGGTACTGCTGGTATGGTTAGGAACCATGTGTTTCTATTCTATTTGTTTTCCTGAATTAGCAGAAAGCGCAGAATGCTTCTTTTTTTTTGTGCCTTACAAATACGTAATAGCACTAGATTCCAAGACATGCGGCGGCACCCTTACGTCCCGACCATACGCGGCGATGAAAGATGGTAACGGGCGGAAGTAGGGATTCAACTGCGTGGACGAAGTTTGGTCTAGCGAGCGCATCCGCATAGCGTCCTCAGCTTTAACCCCTCCCGACATAGGCCTTATGATATACGCCTAGCGGGAAGTGACTTCCCGCAAATGGACTATCCCATACGCCCTGCGCGATCGGCGGCTGAGGCTTGCGGGCGAGCCTACTGCACAGAATCGCAACATGGACCAGCGTAAAATTAGACAGGAACCAGCTGGCCGCGATGCCGTATCTACTCCGCTGAGGCCGTAGTGGGCTCCGCCGGCGGTGAATTACCATGCTTCATGTACCGCAGCCTGTCATGGCTAGCGACAAATAAAGCCAACAGGCAGGGGACAGGAGGAGTGAGCTACCTCCTGCCTGCATCGCAGGCGACTGCCAGCACTGTAGTGCAGGCACCGATCCGCTCCTGTCTGATGATTCCTGGGTAAGTGAACTGGGCACTTCCCGGGGTCAACAGTGACGCTCACACTCATGCCCGCAATGCAGTTGTGGGCATGGTGACAGGCGTTGTCATGGCAACCAGTACACAGTAATGATACAGTGTCACTGGTCTGCATTCTACACAGCATCTGATGATTGCTGTTAGAAGATAAAGTGAAAAAAAGTGAAAATAAGTAATAAATAAATATCAAAATGTGAAAAAAAGTAAAACACAAACACAAAAAATAAATAAAAACACTGACAACCGCCCATATATCCCCTTTTAACAAACGCCAATACGCCCCCAAAAAAGATCAAAATAAATGTCCCATCAATTTGGTATCATGATTGCTATATGCCGGCTCTTGTAACGACCGCACACGGGCGCGATAAATCGGTCATGTTAATAACCCGTTCACTGAAACGCCATAAAAAACAAAAACAAAAACATGTCACATAGTAGAATTGCGATTTATTGTACATCCTGCGAGCAGCATAAAATTGATTAAAAGAGCATCAAAAATTCATATAGATGCCAAATGTTGTACCATTTAAAACTAAGTTCATCCCGCAAAAAAAAAGTCCATACACGGTCTCTGTATTAGTGGAAAAATTAAGAAATGTTATGGCATCATCAGAAGACAGTCTAATGCATAAATTATTAATTTAACACAGATAAAAACACTTTTTTTTTTTTTTTTAAAGTGCTTCAAAATTTAAAAACTATATAAATAGGTATCCCATAATCGTATCGACCAAGAGTAAAGGCTAACTGTTCATGTGGATACTGCACAGTGAGCGCTGTTTGAAAAATAAAAATAAAAAACTGCTAGCGTAGAAAAGATTGCAGAATTCTTCATCACCATCCTGCCCTCACAAAAACGGATTTAAACTGATCAAAAATCTTGTCCCCGGCCAAAATAATATACCCATAAGAAACGTCACGGTCTTTCCTTCCGCAGAAAAACAAGCCCCATACACAGCTCCGTTACACAGAAAAATAAAAAGGGTTTAATGGCTCTGACTAAGTGCTGATGCAAAAACGTGTTTTCCCATTTTGAAATAATCAGTGTCTTATATTGGTGTAAAGCTAGTAAAACATAAAAAAATATACAAATTGATATCAGCATGTAATACGTACGACCTGGATTGAGTAATACTATATGTACAGTTATACATGCTACCGGTGACCGACTGTTAAAAAAATAAAAATAAAAAACACTACCAGGAAGCGTAGTTTTGTTCAAAATGCCTCACAAATACCTTAATAAAAAGATGATCAAAAGGCGGCATTGCCCGCCCATAAATGGTACTGAACTAAAAACATCAACTTCTTCCCACAAAAAAACAAGCCCAGAACATGCTCCAGTATAACAGAAAACTGAGAAACGTTATGGCTATCATAAACAGGTAACCAACATAAAAAGCGCAATTTTTTTTATAGACCTATTTTCTATTGTGTAAAAGTAATTAAAACATAAAAAAAAACGATATAAAATCTATACCATGCAATTGTACCGACCCCATAGTAAGATATCCTGTCCATCTTTACACTGCATAACTGGCGATCCTGTAAATGAAGCAGAAAAAACAATGTGAATTGCGTTTTCCTCCCCCGTTCATTTACATAAGCCCAATGCAAAAAATAGCAACTGTAACACCTGTGCACCCAAAATGTACAATACAAACCCCGAGATGAGTCTCCTTTTGAGTCATTCTGAATCCAAAATGAGTTGACGTTATGAAGGTTTCACTGTTCGGTACTTTGGGGGCTATGTAATGCGACATGGCCACCACCAAATCTGCAGATTCCCAAAAGCCAAATAGCGCTCCCCTCACATATACCCCCCCTGCCATGCGCGCCAGAATCAGCAAGAATTACAACCCACATGTAGGGCTATTGCCTACTTGGAAGAAATTGTGTAACAAGGTTTGGTAGCCCTTTTTTTACCAGGATTCCTGTAATAAATTTAAACATTTTCAGCTAAAATTGCAGATTATTGTAAAAAAAAAAATGTGTTTTAGCATTTTCACAGTCCTAACGCTAAAATTTTTGTGACACACCTGTGGGGTCGATATGCTCGACTACACCCTTAATATGATTCCTTAAGGGTGTAGTTTCCAATATGGGGTATTTTTTTAGGGCGTATGTATTAAGTTTTTTTGAACCTTACGGGTGTCGCGCAAATCCATGAATAGCACCTAATAAAATGAAATGAAAATGAGACCCCAGAGTCCGTAGGTTCTCCTCCTATTCTGTTCTGGGCTTTGTGGTTGAGCCAAATAATGCACCTAGGGCCACATATGGGATATCTCTGAAAACGGCAGAATGCTGGGAACAATATTAATTTGTAATTTCCCTGATCACATTTACCGTATTCTTGTGAACAATGTATAAAAATTTAAAATCTTGCAAAAAAAGTGGAAATTTTTGAAATTTTCACTTCCACTTTGGCTTTAATTCTGTGAAACAGCCTAATGGGATTAATAAACTTCCTAAATTGCGGTTTTGGAATACTTTTAAGGGGTGGAGTTTCTTAGATGAGCATTTATGGGGGTATCTAACATACAGGCCAATTCAAAGTCACAGTTAGAACTGGCAACTGGTTCTCTAAAAAATGTATATGCAAATTTTGTTGAAATTTGAAAATTACTACTAAAAAAAAAATTTTTTTTTTTTATTGTCCTAAGAAGCCCCTACATGTCTAAAAAAAAAAAAAAGACATTTAACAAAAATGAATGCTCAAACTTACTAGCAGCACACTACGGGTAGATGACCAGTTATAACTATTTGAGTGAATAACTAATCTGTCTTACATGCAGAAATTTTTGAAGTTTAAATTGGTAAATTTTTAAAATTTTCAACTGAGTTTTTTGATATTTTTCACAAATAAACAAACATTTTTTTGGACCAAAATTCTTACTATCTTAAAGCACATGTGTCACGAGAAAACAATCTCTGAATCACAAGGATAGGGTTAAAGTGTCAAAAAGTATTCTCCACATAAAGTGACACATGACGATTTCAAAATGGGGCTACTGTCAGAGAGCCTAAAACTGGCTCCGGCAGTAAGGGGTTAAGAGAGCCGGGTCTGTCCATTAGGCATAGCATGTTAATTAGTACTGCCAGGCACGCGCGCGATGCCGCGATGATGATGGAGCTGGAAGTAGGGATATCATCTTGGCACTGTCCGTGACGAATACCGTCTAGCGAGCGATCACATGCGTCCCTCTGCTGTTAAAGAGACGCCGAGCTCTCCGGTCGTAGGCATGGCCGAATTCCTGCCATTCTTCCCGGACAAGAACTGAACAGCTATAAACTGAGGATTTAGGTTAGAATACTCACTATTAAAGGACTATCTTATACTCGGCACTTAGTTTTTATATTATTTTTCATACAATTTGCTTATGATGCCTTTTTTGGCTTTTCTACAAGGCGCTGTAATTACATTTTGAACTCTACAATTAAGGTATGAATATTGTAGATTGGCTTTATATATTATACCATGGACAAATTGCGGTGTATATACTTTTGAATTTGATTTTTGATTTATATATTTTGTAATTTTGGTTTTATGCACTGCTTTAATTATGATATTAAGTTATGTGGGAGATAGATTAGTTGGTGTAATTAATTTGGGCTATTTTACTTTTTATTTCCTAGTTCTAACGTGATATATTGGTCATGTATCAGTGATCTCTGTCTGGAGGCTCATGAAGCCGAAAACGATAATATACGAATTGACGCCATTCTTAAAGAAAACTTCATGGACATAGAAGTATAATGTAAATAAAGATTTGCCAACAATTTTTGAAGAGATACAATTTGTGGCGGGTATACATATGTGGATTTCTATGTAATACCAAGGCAACCAGTATAACATTTGTACAAAGTGAGCTCGCAATACTGTATTCTAGTCCTGTCAATGATAGACCCCTTTATCCTTATGTTGTGAAGTCACCACTTATTTTCGGAGAACAAAGATTGTGTGATGAGGGCTTGGGACCAATAAGCCCACTGCTAGTGATTACCTGATCACCTTATATACCATGAAAGCTCACAAGAATCTCCACCCCCCCCCTACTCCCCCAAAAAAAAAAAATAATAATTCTCCTACGCCAAGGTAATTAAACATAGTTTTCTTCAATTTTACCCAGAGCTCCAATTAACAAAGATTGAACTTGCATATTCTACTCCGAGCTGAGCTCCTTTTTAGGTCTGTTACTATGTACTCAGTCCACACTATATAGCACTAGACACAAATCTTTCCACCCAAAATATCCAATGAAATTTACACATCTAAAGACGTAAAAAAAATAAAATAAAAATCATGAGACAGTAGGTGTATGTTCACACGCATATTTGAAATGGCATATTTTTGGAACATCATATTTAGACAATTGATCGTTGGGATATTTATTGTTTCTATATCAAATATGTACCAATTTACACAGAACACATGTAATTGTAATTAAGTTTTCAGACCACAGACAGAAGTGACATGTCATTCATATCGATTTATGCATGTAAAATCCCAGGTATCAATAAGGTGTGTTTGGAGCTATAAAGTATCCAAATACTTTCCACACATCATGTACTTTGATGTATTTATTTCGCTATAACTTACACTTGCGGCAGATTTATCAGCTTTTTCAGCACACTTACTGTTTAACATTTTAGTAGATGGTTGTGGCACAGTTTCAGACGCTTCTGTCTCATCAAAGGGGTGTGGCTTCATGGAGAGAGGGGTTGCCTAAATGTGACAATGTGCCAGACTCTACATCCAAGTTTCTGGCTAATAAAATAACAACTTAAAGATGGTACAAACTAGACTAGACAGTTCTAACAGTCGGCAGATATATCACGCCATCGATGATAAATGTGGCGCATTGTAAAACTGACTAGTGTAACTTTACACACCTAAAATTAAGAACACTATTGACAGATCTGGCACCTTTCAGTTCGCCACCACGAATGAAGTCACTGTTTCAGTCCTCTTCCAATTCGCAGTGGTTTTCAATATTGTCTCACTAACAACCTCTGGCAAGACTTTCCTTGGATCATGTTCTACTGCCCCATGGTGAGTAGAGGTAATCAGGACAGGGTTTATAAGATTCCTGTCTTGGGATTCTGCAAAAGCCAAACATGGAATAAACCTTGGGTCTTCAGGTTTAGTTTGTACATACAGCTCTGGACAAGGAAAATAGTTTCCAAACCTTTGCCAGATAGATGAAGTCCCAAAATAGCTATAAATCTTCCAGGGCTCTTCTCCTATGGTATCCATTACCAAAAAACAAAATGTAGATCTTGCATTACACGCTAAGGGCCAGGTGTCAATGGCTGGTAAATCCAATTTCGAAATAGTCATTTGGATTTAAGTTTGCGATCTCTGGAGACATAATGATTTGTGACATCTATGAATCAGCTTGACATGAACATTCTGCTCCATAAGCCAATACATGTCTGGCTTACCATGTTCTGTGCACTTGATGCCTTACTGTGCATAAATTCCATGCTATGGTCAGTTGTAATGCCAACACTTCACTCATTACTTTTGGAATTTCTGATCTGAGAAAACATCAAGATGACTTATCTGCTTGAATCAAGAGTAAGCGAGATCTGTTATAGTAATGATAACAAATTTACAAAATCTTTGACACCATTATCACTGTGGTGCCGAAAGTTGTTATAAAACTGATTTGCTGTTGGGTTCCCACCCCCCCCCCCTTCCCGACACAGCTGAGAGATCCAGGTTGGAGATGCATATCTTACACTGTATTAGCAATGTAGAACTCCATTCCTGACCCTATATAGTTCATCTCAAATTATCACCTTCAGTGTTTCTTAAAAAAAAAAAAATAATATATATATATATAATCTCAAAGTCCATGAAATTTACACTTTTAAAGAATAAAAAAAAAAATCTTAAGATCATGAGACAGTAGGGGTATGTTCCACACAACATATTTGAAATGTGTACTTTTGGTAGGCATATTTGATGATCGTCAGATCTGATTTCTATATAAAATATGTACCAGTATTTCTTCACAATACATATTGAACACATGTAATTGTATTGTGTTATTTCAGACTCATACAAAGGTGACCATGTCAACTCTTGATACCATTTTCCTGCATGTAAAAATCCACATAGGAATCCAATGGAGTGACCTTTGGAGGCTAAAAAAATCCAGTAATAATTTCCATCACAATGTAGCTTCTTATGTATTTACATGCATAAAATACAACATTTGGTTTGAACGCAGATAAATATCGTATTAATAATTGTAGTGATAATATGTATCCAAATACATTTAAATATGCATTTCTGATGGTGTTTGGATGCAGATTTCAGTTATCTATAGAATTGTATAATGAGAACATGGTAATATGACCTTCCTATGGCTCTGATAGTGAATAGAAAATCCTCAATGAGCGAGAGTAACACTTAGGGCCATGTTTCACACGGCTTAAAAGTGGCCGTATTTCGGTCCGTAATTACGCCGCCGAAGTGCGCCAATATACGGCCGAAAACGGCCCATTATTGACGGTAATTCACATTCTCATAGATGAACGATAGGATTACGTCTCTCTTCTCGCACCGCCCAGGCGAATCCGCCTGGGCGGGTGAGATAATTCACCTGTCACTTTCTAGCGGCGTATACGCGCCGCTCAGCTGTGTAGTCTATGGGCCGCAGTAGAAGTGCCGCCGCGCTGCTTACACACACCCTCCGCGCCAACCCCGCCCCGCCCCCCGTCCACACGGCGTAATTGCGGGGCGTAATTTACGTCAGTCCCCGCAATTAAGCCGGTGAACATAGCGATAATGATTGTAACCTTACAGGTCTTATTCTGAACCATGACAATGTGGCCATGTAGCCCTTGGCTCCAGATGCATCAGCAGCTGGATTACTCAAATCCAAATTTTATTTGGATCTCGCTGTACCTGAATTTTTTCATCACGTGGAATTAGAAAGTTCATCTATATATGCACACAAGAGAAATACTACTAGGGAAATCTATGAACTGTACCATGAAAAGTAGATGAAAAACTCATAAACACTGTAATTAAGGCTCACTAAACTATAATTAAAGGGTGGGAAATTTTGCAGTAAAATACTGAAACCTACCTGAAGATGATTAAAATCAGTTGATTTCCTGAAGACAAGTTTTATCTTGGAGGATTGGAGTTTGCCTTTGCAATCTACAGGTTGTTTCTGTAAAATAGCAAGCAGTGATTGCAAAGTAAAAGTCCAAGTGTCTGTAGGGAGGTAATCTATCTGGCCTAATGGGTTCTGCCCTCCTCCTATAGATTATGAAGTGTAAATGACAACCATCTAGCTACTATGGGAAATAAAATTTTCAACTAGTATAATGATAAAAGGTGTTTGGCTGGACAGTGTATGAATAGCTCAGGTTATAAGGAGATCAGGGAGGAGACCGAGTTTCATTGCCCCTATACTTGCTAATCGTGTTGTTCCTTTTTGTATTAAGTGTTTGGGCTTTTTTGATCTGTTTCTCTATCTGCTAGAAGAAGCTGAACCTAACCACTTCAATCTTTGGTATGATGTCCACAGATTGAAACTGTCAGGAATTGCCCACTCTAACTTTAGCAGTACATGTCCTGTTTTTTAAAAAACTTCAATCTTTTTCTATAGATTAGCATTTATTTTGCTGAGCGCCGTTGGTTCCAGGGCCCTGTTACATTTTAGGCAGGCAGGGCTACATAAATAACATTGGTTAAAAATTACTACAGTAGACTAACTGTACGGGGATAGAGTCCCTGCCCTTAGGGCTTACAATCTACAGGGAAGGGTGAAGAGACAGAAGTGAGGGGCAGACATGGTTGTGGGGAAGAGCAGTGCAGTTCAAACTTTTAATGAGATTTGGACTTTCAACTACTCACTCTTTTCATTATATCGGCTTAAAGTCCTGCCTTCGCACTCAGAGCCTAAAGCATTTTCTTGGGAAAGATAAATAATAATCTCCTCCAGAGAGCAGGACTAATTATACACAGGTTCATGTTTTTCAGTGTAGAAAAGTGTTTTCTCAGCAGCAAACAATCTTAAACCTCAAATGTGTTCAGAAAGCTTTCAACAACTTTTGTCATTTGTATAGAGCTTAAGTTTTATGTTGGAAACATATATTAATTCCGGCCCATCCCCGAACTTCCCCTGACATATTAATCCAACAGTTGACCATCTGAAATCACTGGCAGAGCTGATCATTGTCAATTAGACAACCAGCTAGCATGAAGTGTGTGGGGTATGGTTTACACTGAGGGTTTTTTGTGTATTTGGCCACTATTTCGTGCAGTATTTGATGGTTATCTGCCTTGTTCATTGACAAGGAATAATAAGGACCTATAAGCCCGTCTGGAGTTGGGGATGGCCCTTGCTGGAAATTACTACCAACATAAGAGGTAAAAGTTTTTATATGTTTAAAAAAAAAAGACACCTGCATCAAAACACATACACTGCATTAGCCTCCTTGTTCCAGTTTGGAAAAATACACATTCATTGATTTTCTGGTATCTCATTGAGTGATATTTTATTGGGTTTTTTGTTGTATTTTATAAGGATAAGTTAAAAGGTCCTGTATCGAACTGCTTACTAAAACATTCAGTGATCTGGTACTTATTTTGCTCCATAGCACCGAGTGCAGAGCTCTGCTTTTCTTTTTTATATACGTCGATCTGGAAAATTAAAAGCTGAACTCCTGTTATGCTGTGGGAACAACGTCCAAACTGCAAGAACCATTTCATACAGAAGACCCATGGAGATTTCATGTGACATTCCAGTCCTTTATGTCTGCTTCATAGTTGACCTCTGCCTTAGAATGTCACAATCCATGTGACTGATGCAGCCAATCACATCAGGGCTGCTGTACGTAAGCAAGCACCTAATGCTTTACAGCATCTTAAAGGAACCTCTCAGGTGTTTATTGCTGCCGATCTAAGATAATAAACACTAAAGGGTATTGGCAACCCAGCATCATCAAAATAAAACATCTGTTTTTTGTTACTGGATCCAGGAAGAGGTTCCTTGGTATGATCACATACAATGCATTTGATATCTCTCCAGTTCCCCGCCATAATGATATCCTTTTCGGTTTGTGTAAGAGGTCCAAGTGTCTTATAGGGAAAACCTTGCCTAATTGGGTCCTGCTCTTCTCCATAGATAATGAAGTGTAAACGACCCTCTAGTCATATGCAAATGAAGATTTCCCCTAGAAAATGATCATTTCTAATGGTTATGTTTTGGCTGGACAGCATGAATAGCTCAGGTTACAAGGACATCAGGGAGGAGACCCGGTTTCATTGGCTCCCATACTTGCTAATTGTTTCGTTTGTAATTAAGAGTTTTGCTTATTTTGACCTGTTTCTCTATATGCAAGGAAGTGACCTTCCATTTCATCTTTTGTATTGTCAATCAGATTGAACTGTTAGGAATGCCCACTCTAAATTTCCAGTACATGTATTTTTAAAAGAAATTAAGTTTTCTGCAGATAAAGCTTTTTCCATAGATAATGAAAATTCTATAACTTTTTAATAAGCTTTAGATTTCAACTCACTATTTTAATATCTGCTAGTCCTGCCCTCCACTCAGAAGACAGACCTAAAGCATTTCTTGGACAAGATACAATATCTAGTTCTCCCAGAGAGCAGGAATAATTATATACAGGTCTGTTTCAGTGTAGAAAAGGGTTTTCTCAGGAAGCAAACAGATCTCAAACATCAAATGTGTTCCGAAAGCTGTAACAGTTTTATATAAATGAAAAACTTAAGTTTCATTAAAACGATTATATATAATTTTTCCCCCTCCCCAACATATCTCCAGTTGTGAGGGTGGGGAGGAACACCATCTGAAATCACTGCAGAGCTGATCTTGGTTGAATTAGCCCCAGCAGCCCATTAAGTGTGTGGGTATGGATTACACTGAGGGTTTTTTGTATGTTTGAAGTATTTCTGCAGTATTTGAGGTTAAGATTTGCTTTTTCACTTGACAGGGAATGATGGGGTCTGGAGTGGGGATGCCCTTTTGTGGGCAATTACCCCTCATAAGAGGTAAAGTTTTATGTTAAACCCAGGAAAAAATGAATCAAACTGTTCTAGTTTGTAACAAATACACCATCATTGATTTAGCTTTGTAGCTCATTGGAGTAATTCTTTTATTTGTGTATTTTATATAATACTAATACTAATACTAATGCTGCTACTAATGCTGCTACTAATGCTGCTACTAATGCTGCTACTAATGCTGCTACTACTAATAATAATTATAATTTTAGAGCGCCATTGAATCCAGGGGGGCTGTACAT
>JAODAL010066982.1:0-17510 GCA_025379985.1 Phyllomedusa bahiana
AGGGTTGAGTGTCGAATCCAATAGGCCAAAAATTTATATCGAATGTAACATGGGAAGAATCTTAGGCTTCAAAAGAATTATGTACCAATTCAGACCTGGTCTTGGGTAGGGCACCGGACCAATGGGGGTGCTGACAGTAGCGGTTATTGATGCCGGTCTGTATAAAAAGTTTCATTGTGGAATTTTTACAGGATTGCATCACATATTAAAAATTGGAATTTGTTAGGAACTTGTTCCAGCACCATTTGGTGGTGGGCGGGGAGGTGTTGACGATACTCTTACAGTTTTAACTAGGAGTTAAAAGTTTAACTTTTATTGTTACAACTAAGCGCCAACCAGCTCGTCGCCAATGTTAGGTGCTTTATGCTCGATCTATAAAATCCCAATGGACATGCGCCCCTCTCTGGCTACATCATTGAATATCTATAAACGTTTAATTAAGGAAAAGTGTACATCCTGACTCATTTGAGTGGGTGGCACTTTGTCGTACCATAAAGTCTAAACATTTATTAATTCATGATTAAATACATAAGTAAGCAAAAGCATCAAAAAATCCTTGATGCGTTTTGTGGTGGCTGGCTCTTAGTGTGTCAATAAGGGCAAATGTTTTTAACTATGAGTAATAAATATTTGGAGGGTAAGCGAAAGTGTACATGCTGAGAACCCTTTCGAGCTGGGGCTCAGGTCAAACATTTCTTAACTCATAGTTATCAGACGTCCATCCAGTTCAGTTATTTGCAATAGTGTTGATCCAGAGGAAGGCCAAAAAAAAAACATTAGTAGTAGCAATTGTCCATTTTAGGGAAAATTCCTTCCCGACTCCATCTGCTTTAATCAGAATAAAGCCTGATCAATGGACTTTCTCCAGAGAATTAAGGTCACTGTAACCTGTTATATTATTACATCTAGATAATGTATCCAGACCCTTCCTGAACTCTGTTGGTGAAGTCACTGTGTTAATGTCAGTGAGTGGCAGGGAATGTTTAGTGTAACTTGTGTAGGACGTAAACCTGGAGTTAGAGGCAGTTCTCCTAGCTTTGGTGATGTTGGAGAAAACAGTAAGGGATAATTCAGGACAATCAGGGAGCTGTAGGGGAGCAGGTAGCCACAGAGAGGGGGGTATCCTGTCAGCTCAGGGGATGCTGCAGTCTGTAAAAGACACAGAGTGAGCAGATGAGAAGTCTGGGAGGAGAATTGCAGCTGCCATGAGGGGTGGTGGATTACTGTGGCTGGTATTCGGTGAGACCAGTGTGCCGTGACTGTACGTGTTTGAGTTTAGGCAGAAAACTACGAGAGTCGGGAAAGTTCCCACTATGAGAGCAGGCGGCGTCCAGAGAAGACACCGACCGGAGGAGCAGCAAGGAACATTCAGCAGGAGGCCTCAGCTATAGTAGAAGTGAGGTACTGGAAAGGTCAGGTAGAACAGTGAGGAGGACAAAGGTAAAGCCTCTTGTTAGCTATGTGTGTTTGTTGAAGCTGTGGGATGCCCTGACTCAGGAGGTCTGTATGGAATGCAAAATTTAAAATTGTATAGAAAGTGCAACATTTAGGTGGCAGTAAATAAGACAACCCAGGGTGTGTAGAGGACGCCATTTTATAAAAGATACAGTTGCAGGCAATGCAATTAAAGAAACCAAGGAAAGTTTTACTACATACGTCCTTACTTACAATTCTCCCATTATTACAAGTCATGGTCAGACCACACATGGAATATGTGTGGACAGTTTTTGGGCACCAGTGCACAGGAAAGACATTGTAGAGCTTGAACAGTACAAATAGGCGAAGCAACAAAAATAATAAAAGGACTGGGTGGGACTACAATACCCAGAATGATTAGCAAGATTAGGGTTATTTATGTAGAGAAAAGACGGTTTGGGTGAAATAATAAATATGGTTTAAAATTATATCAAAGGTCACAATAGTTAATCTGATTTATATCCAGATTCTATGTAGAACAAAGAGGCATCCTCTACGCCTAGAGGAAATAAGGTTTCTACATAAACAGAGAAAGGGATTCTTTATTGTAAGAGCAGTGAGACTGTGGAACTCGTCTTGTCGTGGTGGCTTCACTAACAAAATGCTAAAAGGGTCTGGATGCATTTCTAGAACGTAAAAGTATAACAAATTATAGTGATCAGGATTCTGGAAAAGGGATTTATTCTGATTGGCAGATTGGAGTCCCTAAAATGAGTACAACTTGCCTTACTCTGGATCAATACTATAGCACAGTAGGCTGAACTGGATGGATGTCGGTCTTATTTTGGCCTTATAAACTATGTTCTAGGTCTTCTACCCTTTTACCTCAAACAGCGCTATTGGACAAACCATTAGCAGATTTGGTTTCAGGTTCCTTTCTCTATGCTGATGACACTCAATGAAACGCCTCTTCCCATGACATTACCCCTGCCCACCTACAAAACCAGTGACTATCCGTCCGTTGTCTATGACATCGTGTCCTCTCTCATGCTAAACCTCACTAAAACGGGAACTTCTGAGATTTATGACCATTTACGTAACCAACCCACCCTGCTATTTCTGTTTGTGTGTGTGGCACCACCATAACTACTCCGCCGCAGCCGCTGTTTTTGGGTTTTACTGGAATTCTGATCTGTCTTCAGTCCTATATCCAATTCCTTGCCCGCTCCTGTCACTGCCACCTCAAGAACATCTCCAGAATCCGTCTTTTCTCACTGTGGAAACAATCCGACTCATCATTGTTGCTTCTATTCTTTCTTGTCTTGAATACTGTAACTCCCTGCTTATTGATCTCCCCCTCTGTAAACTCTCCATTCTCCAATCTATCCTGTGTACAGCATCCAGGCTCATCTTTCTTTCCAACTGCTATACTGATGCCTCTACCCTGTGTCAGTCACTGCACTGGTTGCCCATTCAGTACAGAATGCAGCGTAAACTAATCACTTTCACCCATAGAGCTCTCCACAGTGCTGCACCCACCTGCATCTCCTCCCTCCTCTCTGTCTACCACCCTACACAGTCTCTCCACTCTGCTGATGATTTGAGATTACACACATGCTGCACCGGTTCTCTGGACCATACTACCACATACGATCAGGCACACTTGTAATTGCCCTGAGAATATATTTTCTTAGGCTGGCCGACCAAGAGCCCTAATGCTAACCCCTGGTTTTCGTCACACAACATTCCTGTAATTGGGCCCTCACAGGCACTTACCTGTATATAGATTTCCTGTCTGTATATATATGTACTATACTATAAGAGTGTCCCCCACACACACCACGGAGGGCTATGTCTGATCTGGTACACCGCAACAAATTGCAAGATTGGCGGATGAGGGGGGTATCAGCTCAGAAATAGCATGCTGCAGCAAGACACTACCCCTGTCTGCTCCAGTAAGAATGGGAAATAGGAGTGCAGGTCAGGCTAGGACAGGTGCTAGTAGTTGGGATCCATTATTAAGGCACTGACAGGGCATCTTGCCACAAGACCGGATCGTCGACAAGTATGTTGTTTTACCTGGGGCTCCGGGCTCGACATATCGCGGATCGGGTTGACAGATTTGCCTGGGTGGCGGCTGGTGAGGAAATCCAGCTGTATGGTCCACATTGGCACCAATGACAAAGTTAGAGGTGGTGGAGTGTCCTTAAAAACGATTTCAGGGACTTAGGCAAAAGCTAGGCAAGGACCTCCAGGTATTATTTTCATAAATATTACCTGTTCCACGAGCCACACCAGAGAGGCTGCGGGAGATTAGAGAAGTGAGTAAGTGGCTAAAAAATTGGTGTAGCAAAGAGGGTTTGGGATTTGGGTTTTTGGAGAACTGGGCTGACTTTTGTCTTGGCTACAGACTTCTAGCTAGGGATGGGGCTGCCACCTAAAAGGGAGGGTTGCAGCTGTATTGGGACAAAATTGGCCAGGATGTTGGAGGAATTTTTAAACTAGGGACTGGGGGGGGAGGGTAACTACACATATAGCATGCAAGATAGTGAAGATAGGAGCTGGGGGAATTAGGAATAAAAACAGGGGGTGAGTGGAGGGAGGGGTGTAGCAATAGATAAAAATATCTGGGAGCTAGGAATAAAAAACTGAACAATCTATAAATTGCATGCTGACCAAATATAAAAAATTTGGGGCCAGGAGTCTGACACAACAAAATAAATGATCGAATTATTAATAGCTGAAGAAATATATGACATAGTGGGGATAACGGAGACATGGGATGGACGAGAGCTACGCTGGGCGGTTAACTTGCAGGGTTAAGTTATTTAGAAAGGATCGTAAAGGTGGAGGTCTTCTGTCTCTATGTAAAATCCTGTCTGAAGCCAACACTGCGGGAAGATATAGGTACAGGTAATGAACAGGTGGAATCATTATGGGTAAATATACATGGGGGTATATACAGTATAAATTTCTAATAGGAGTCTGCTATAGGCCCCCAAATATAACCGAACCCATGGAAGATGTACTCCTCAGCAAAATGGATGAGCGGCTAATCCGAATGAGGTTATTATTATGCGACTTTAACTATCCGACATCAATTGGGAATCTGAAACCTGTAGCTCTCACAAGGAAAAACAGGTTTTTGACAATAAACTATGTAAGATTACCTTTGCCCAATGGTGCAAGAACCAACCAGAGAAAGGCCCTTCTAGACTTAATATTGACTATGAGACCTGACAGAGTAACAAAGGTTCAGGTTGAGGAGGCACCTAGGGAATAGTGACATATATAATAATTTCGTTATCCTTCAATAGAGTTTTTTGTCAAGGAGCCACAAAAACACTGATTTTAGAAAGGCTAATTTATTCTGCTTAAGGGAGGCCTAATCCGTATTGACTGGGACAATGTGTTTTAAATTATGGCAGGAACAACATAATAATTGGGATATTTTTAAAAACATTCTAGGATACCACGTGAGAGGTACATACCTTATGGTAATAAAAAAATTTGAAAACAGGAAAAACCATGTGGATCAACGAGATGTTAAAGGAGGCAATAAAGAAGCGTTTCACCTACTATAAAAAGGAGGAGCAGTGAAGGAGCGCTAAGAAGCTATAGGGAAAAAAATTAAGTGAGTAAATAAAGATAAAAGGAAGCAAGAAGCTCGAGGCGGAAAGACATATCGCTGTAGAAAGTAAAACTAACCCCAAATATTTTTTAACTATATAAATAGTAAAAAGATTAAAACAGAAAATGTTGGCCCTTTGAAAAAAAAATGAGGGAGCGACTGTAGAGTCGATGAGAAAAAGCAAACCTATTAAACACTTTTTCTTCCACTGTATTTAGCAAGGGAGGAGAGCTTATGTTGAAACAAGGGATGAGGTAAACTCCAACTTAAAACGATTTTCTTGTCCTAACCCAAGGAAGAAGTGAGCTCCGCCTTAGGTAAGATTTAAAGAGACAAATTCCCAGTCAGATGGCATACACCCACGTGTACTAAGGAGTTAAGTGATTGCCTTAGATAGGCCCTATTCACTTAATATTTATGGACGTGTCTAATAACAGGGTATGTCCCAAAGGATTGGCGCATAGCAAATGTGGTGCCAAGTATTCAAAAGGGTCATAAGTGATCAGGAAACTATAGGCCGGTAAGCTTAACCTCTGTTATAGGTAAATGTTTGATGTGTTTTCTCAGGTTGCTTATCCTGGAGTATCTCACTGAAAATAATTGTATAAGCCGTTCGCATTGGGTTCATGAAGGATCGGTCCTGTTCAGACTAATTCATCAGTTCTATGAGGAAGTTGTTCTAGACTGGAATCGGGAGTGAGGCACTGGATGTCATATATCTAGAATTTTTCTAAAGAATTTGATACGGTGCCAATAAAAGGTTGTAACTAAAATGAGAATGCATGGACTGGGCGGAAAAATGTGTGCAAATGGGTAGGCAACTGGCTCACTGATATAAAACAAAAGGGTAGTAATTAACGGTACAATACCTCAGGACTGGATCCTGTTACTAGTGGGGATACCACAGGGATCAGTATTGGGCCCTATCCTCTTTAAAACATTTTTCATTAATGATCTTACAGGAATTACACAGTAGAATATCGATCTTTGCAGATGATACTAAAGCTACTGTAAAGTAATCAACACAATAGAGGATAATGTGTTATTACAAAGGGATTTCTGGATAGTTGGAGGCTAGGCAGGGAAAATGGAGATGAGGTTTAATACAGATAAATGCAAGGTTATGCAAATGGGGAAGAGAAAATCCATTTCATGATTACATGTTTAATGAAAAAAACACTGGGTAAAAGTGACATGGGAGAAGGACTTGGGAATCCTGGTGGACAGTAAACTTAATTGTAGCAGCCAGTGTCGACAGCCAGGCCAAGGCAAATAAGATCATGGGGGTGCATTAAAGGGGCTAGAGGCACATGATGAGAACATTATTCTCCCATATACAATTCACTGGTTAGACCACACATGGAATATTGTGTACAGTTTTGGGACAGGTGCACAGGAAAAGAATTGTAGAGCTTGAACAGGTACAAAAGGCAGCAACAAAAATATAAAAGGACTGGTGGACTTACAGTACCCAGAAAGATTAACAAGAGTTGGGGTAATTTAGTTTAGAGAAAAGTACGGCTTCGGGGGGGGGACATAATAAATATGTTTAAAATACATCAAAGGTCATTATAGAGATCTCACCCAAGATTTATTTATACCAGGCTGTATCTAGAACAAGGGGGCATCCTTCTACGTCTTGAGGAACGAAAGTTTTCTACATAAAATAGAAATGGGATTCTTTTACTGTTTAGAGCAGTGGACTATTGAATTCTCTGCCAGAGGGAACTTGTCATGGTGAATTCAATAACGGAGTTCAAAAATGGTTTGGATGCATTTCTTCGGAGCGTAATAATATAACAAGTTTAGTGTCTAGGATTCAGGAGAGGGCGTCATTGATCAGGGATTTTCTGATTGCAGATTGTAGTCGGAAAGAATTTTTCCCTAAATGAGGACAATTGGTTCTTACCTCATTGGGGTTTTTGCCTTCCTCTGAATCAACACCTTAGCACAACAGGCTGAACGTCTTGTCTTTTTTCGGCCTTACAAACTATGAAGCTATGAAACTACTGTACGTTTGCAGGTTCATCCATTTTTATTTTTTTTTTAAAACATGTTTTATTAAAGGAGTCAGTCGATACAGACAAGTGAGAGTAACAATACATTCGATTTCAAGTTAATACAAGTGTCTCACGAGATAGATAGATAAATCTGATACTGACACACAATTATAGTTACATTCTAGCTTTCGCATGAACATCTATGTATCCTCTGGCTCCTAACATTTTTTATTTTCTCCCCGCCCTAACCCTTCTACTGAACAATAAAAGTGAACCATTACCAATAAAAGACCCTTTGATCATACGTGTAAGTTTAGGGGGGTACGAAGAGAACTGGTCCCTCCCACTTTTTTCTGGGTGAGGGGACGGTCCCCCCCACTTTTTAGCCGCTTCAATAAAAAATAATCCATATGAAAGCATGAGAATACGGTAAGTGGAGAGAGCAGAGCACAAAGGAGGAAGAAGTTAACCCTTTGCCTTCTATATTTCTGCGCATCTTGTATACCACTTCCCTTATGCTCAGCCCTCATCAGAGAAGAAGGGAAGCACCTTCCGAATGCCAACTGCACCAGACTGCAGGAGACAGGTAAGGAGAGGACAAGGGAGCTAGGCGTTGTGTGTGCATGTGAGTAGGGTATGTACTATATATGTGAGATGTGTATATACTGTATGTACAGCCATGTGTCTAGCCATGTCACTTCGTCCCTGCACTTACGCGCCGGGGAATATGAAAGTGAATCGGGCCGGCCCCTCAGCATTTTAGAAGTATGGACTGGCCAGCGCGTACTTCTAAAACACCCAGCTTATAGCAGAGCTTACAGTACACCACGCTATACGCTGTGTGAACGTACCCTTAAGGTATGTTCACACAGAAGATATGAATGCGGATTCTGGGGTGGATTCGGTGCTGGATCTGCCTCAGAACCGGCGTCCAATAAGACAGGAAACTGATTTACATTATACCCTATGAAAATCAGTGTCGTTGTTTAGATGTCACTGATTTTACTTGAGTATTTTTGGCGCGTACTGTCAGAGCCTACAAAGAATTCTTCGAGACATTTTCCACACTATCAGCACTAATGGATAGGAAGCAGAAATCTGTCTTGGGAAGTCTGGGTTGTTTGTTCGTCGGAATTCTACGTTTGCAAGCTCCAAATTTTCAACAAGCAAACGACATGGTCAGTGCCGATAAACCATCATGTGAACCCACCCTAAGTGTGCATTGTGTCTGTTTTCAATATCCGGGTACCTTGTCTAATGTAGTCTCTGGGGTACAGTTTGTAATGCAATAATCTGTTGGGGGTGGTGTAATATTATCTCTGTTATACAGTGTGTAATGTAATTTCTGAGGTACGGTAAATAATGCAGTAATCTCTGGGATACGGTGGGTAATGTAGTAATCTCTAGGGTACAGTGTATAATGTAATCTCTGGGGTACAGGGAGTAAAGTAATCTCTCATGTATGGTGTGTAATGTAATATCTGTTGTACAGTGTGTAATGTAGTAATCTCTGGGGTACGGTGAATAATTCAGTAATATCTGAGGTACGGTGTGTAAACTATTCTCTGAGGTACAGTGTGTAATGTAGTAATCTCTGGGGTACAGTGTGTAATGTAGTAATCTCCGGGGTACAGTGTGTAATGTAATCTCTGCGGTATGGTGTGTAATGTAATGTCTGGGATAAGGTTTGTAATGTAATCTCTGGGGTACAGTGAGTATTGTAATCTCTGGGGTATGGGAGTGTAATGTAATCTCTGGAGTACAGTAAGTAATGTAATTCATTTCTAGGGTTCAGTGTGAATTATATTATTTCTTGAATACAATGTGCAATTCATTTCTAAGGTGCAGTTAGTAATGTTATTTCTGTGGCTACCGTGTGTAACATAATTTCTGGGGTGCAGTGAGTGATGTGATTTCTGGTGTACGGTATGCAATAAAATACATTTTGGGGTACAGTATGTGACATAAGTGATTCCTAGGGGTACAGTGAGAATGGGTTCTTTTATCTTCCTCATTCTGTTGTGTGTATTACAAATTTAACGGGGTAGTGCGGTAGTGATGGGGGATGGGAGGGGTTAAGCGAAATTTGTTGCATTGCACAACATTTTTTATTTCCATCTAGAGGGGGAAATATTGTAGGTGGGCTGGTTCGGTTTCATTGCAAGGGCTGCTTTTTTTTTTTCATTTTTCAAAACAGTTTTATTAAGACAATGCACATAACATACAACAGTAATATGCCAATACGAAATAAACATTCTACCAAAGGAAAAGGGTAGAATTAAGAAAAAGATATCACATGTAGAGTGAACTTGAAAACTAAAGATGAATTGGTATGTCTAGCAAGAACTACCGATCATATATAGATCAAACAAGCTCAAATTCCTATAAATCATATAAAACATGATAATAATATATTACTTTGACATTAATGTACTGTTGACATAGTTACTGTATAAAAGAACAGCAAGAACAAATAAAATAAGAAATCAACTAGAAGTACTAAATATATCAACCGGACAAGGCTACTAGGCGTGTCAATCCGCACTTCAATGGAATAATATAACTAATCCCAGTGAGAACTCACCCCAATTTAAGGTTAAAAGTATATGCCAAAGCAAGGGCATAGTTCCAAAAGAGTCTAATCATAACCCGCCTCCGCCATCTTGAATGCATCAGACCCCGTAAAGATCCCCCATTCCTCCCAAATCTTCATATATCGATCTAACATCTGTTCCATACCCGCCCTTATTTCCTCCATGTGCTGCAAGTAGAAAATCTCCTTAAACCATTCAGCCAATGTGGGAATTTGTGTCGAGCGCCACGTCCTAGGAATCAGGGATTTAGCTGTGAGCAAAAATATTAACAAGCTCCCCTTCAATGAGCTCAGACTTAGAGGTATAATGTAAAGCAGAACAACTGTAGGAGAGTTTTGCAATGATACACCCGTGATAGCCCGAATTGATCGATTTACTTTTCCAGAATGGCTAAAGGGGGCCTCAAGCTCCCCCAAATTGGGTCATCGTTCCCGTTCCCTTCCACCCTCCAGCAGGGAGTCCGGTACTCCCGGGGTTAAATTGAATGAGCAATTTCGGCCCCTATAAAAAGGGTTTGAAACTTTGAAATTTTAAGTTTTTGTACCCAAAAGAGATGAAGCTTACTGAAATGCTTTTCCCCATCTTCCTCTGAAAAAATGAGCGTTTGCCCTTTTCCCCTTTGTTTGGGAACTGTGGCGACTATTCGGGTTTTCCCAATCAACTATTATACAGGGTGGAGATCAGGTGTAGTGGTGCTTTTATTTTGAACACTAGGGCACAGTTAAGTCGCCACGTCGGGGCCACTTTTCCGCTATTTTTCCGGCGAAATCTGCGCCGTTTTTATGTGGGGGCCGGGGGCCCACTCAACATTCCATGAAAAGGTCCGCGGCCTCGCCCATGTGTTAGGCCAGTGGGGACTTTGGGCAGTGCGGGGTGCGCCTAGGATTCCCGGCCGGAGGTAGCGCACTCTACAGGGGGGAAAAAGGCCGCGCCTCCCCAGGTTGGGGCGCAGTGGGGGGGAACCGAGGCGCAGTGCGGGGCTGCCCCCAAAAGATTCGCCCCCCCGGAGGTGCGCCCCCCTACTGCGGGAAAATCCGCGGCCTCGCCGTGTGGGGGTGCAGGCGGGACTGCCCGAAAATTGTTCCGTCAGAAGGGCGGGAACAGCGAAAAAATCATTCCCCGTCGGTGCGGAGTTGAATCAAAAACCCTTTAAAAAGGGGGGAAAACATTCAAAAAGAGCTGAAACCTAAAAAATTAAAAAAATAAAAAAAAAAAAAATCATTTTCCAAATTACCCAAAATCAAGAATTAGGATATTGGAAATTCCCGGGGAAATACGTAATCCAAATTCTGAAAGCTTTTCCCTTTTTGGTCGGAAAAACCCGGGCCAATCAGAATAGGGGGACAGTAAACCCTTTAAAACCCTATGGAGAACTATTGCCCAATAAAAATTTCAAAGGGGACAGTTAAAATACAGAAAAAAAATGAAAGGAAAAAAGAGCGGGATTGGCTGGTAGGGGGGGCTTGGCTATTGGGCCCAAATCAGAATAGGGACGACGGGACCCATTTAGTAGGGGAGAAGTTTGAACCAATCAAAATAAAAGGCGGTAGTTAAAAAATCGTAAAAATGCAAAAAAGAGCTGAATGGTTAAGCTGGGGGGCTTGGTATCCCACCCAATCAGAATAGGAGCCCCCAGAGACCCAAAAAACTATGGAGAACTTTTACCAACACAAAAGGAGCACAAATCCCATTAAACTAGGGGAGAACTATTGACCAATCAGAACAAAGGCGGGGCAGTTCAAAATACAGAAAAGGCAGAATATAGTTTTGGGAGTAGGGGGGGGCTTGGTTTCCCGGGGCCAATCAAAAGCGAGTTTTTCCCCCATTGTATTCTTGGGAGACGGCCATCAATTGGGGTTTCCCGCGCCGTGCGGCTGGGTATAAATAAAAAAATCATTTTTATTTGTTGTAAAATTTTTTTCCCCGAAAAAGAGCTGAAACCTTCTATAAATAAGTAATTAAACCCCGAAAAAAGCTTTGTCGCCGGGGAGCGGGCACTAAGGAATTGCAAAAGAGAAAAATTTCCGGGAAATACAGTAATTTAAAATTGTGTAAGCTTTCTCTTTGGGGTCGCCAAAGCCAGCCAATCAAATAGGAGGACGGGGCCCATTTTTCCCCTATGAAGGAGTTTTAAACCCAATCAGAATGGAGCGACAAAGTCCCATTTTACCAATGGAAAATTTTGGCCAAAATCAGAATAGGAGCGACAGTGGCCTTCTACCTATGAAGGAGTTTTAAACCCCAAAAAATGGGGAGGAAAAAAGTCCCATTATATCCTATGGAGAAGTTTGGACCAATCAAAAATCAAAGGGGGACAGTTAAAAATACAGAAAAAAAAGACGAAAAAAGCTGATTGGTGACTGGGGGGCTGGCTATCCGGCCTTTCAAGCGCAGCTTTTTCCCCCATTGTAGTCTATGGAGGATGGGCGCAATAAAATTTGGGTGTCGCGCCGTGCGGCGGGAGTTTTTTAAAAAAATCATTTTTATTAAGTTAAAACTTTATCAGAAAAAAGGCTAAAAATCTTCTCTAAAATAAATCTTTTTAAAAGCCGAAAAAACGGTATGTCCCCGGGGACCGGCGTCATGGGGGAATTGCAATAGAGAAAATTTCCCAGGAAATACGTAATTCAAATTGTTTAAGCACTTCTGATTGGTGGGATAAAACCAGCCAATCAGAATAGGGACGACAGGGGCCCCATATACCCTAGGGAGGGTATTGCCCAATCAAAATAGGAGCGCCCGGGAACCCATTAAAACCTAGGAGAGGTTGACCAATCATTTTCAAAGGGGGGATAGTTTCAAAATACAGTAAAAAGCAGAAACGAGCGTTTGGTTGAAGGGAGGGGGCTCTCAGCTTAGCCAATAGAGCGGGGGTTACTTTTTCATAGAGTTTATGGGGAAAAGAAATTCCGAGCGGCTCTGTGTTTGGGCTAATTTAAAAGAGCCGCATATTTTAAACCAATGGGAGAGCGAGCGACGCTTATGGGTTTTCAAATGCAATCTAAAATAACATTGTACAGGGCCCGAAATCAATGATTACTGCCGAATTTACCGATTTGTTTAAAATAATAATAATATGGGGGTAACAAAAAAAAAAATTATTATTCAAAAAAAATTGTTATTTCCTTATTTTCGTTACCCAAAGGATCAATGTATGGGTGAAACAAAAATAAGGAATAAAAAATGGTTTTTTTGAAAAAATATTTCTTTTTTGGGGGTTTAATGATTTTTTTTAGAGAAGGTTTCAGCGCTTTATCTGATAATGTTTTCGTTTAAAATGATTTTTTTTTTTTTTTTCCCCCCTGCCGCACGGCCAGAGCGTGGAGATTTCAGTGCGCGATTCTCCATAGACTAAATGGGAGAAAAAAGCTCGGCTCTGTTGGCTGGGGAGCCAAGCCCCCCGCTAGCTCAGCAATCAGTTTTTCTGTCTTTTTTTTGTTTTTTAAAATGTCCCCCCCTTTGATTTTGATTGGTCCAAACTTCTCCCTAGGATAAAATAGGACTTTTTTTGCTCCCTTTTTTGATTGGCTGGTTTTTTGCCGACCAATGAGAATGTTTTAACAATTTAAATTCTGTATTTCCGGCAATTCTCTCTTTTGAATTCCTTTTGTGCGCCGGTCTGGGGAAAAAACGCTTGTTCGGGAATTTTAATTTATTTTGTTTATAGAAGGTTTCAAGCTCTTTTTCTGGAATTTGTACAACTAATAAAAAGATTTTTTTTTTTAAACCTCCATGCCGCACGGCGCTGAGAGCCGGATTGCATTGCGCCTCTCTCCTAGATACAATGGAGAAGCAAACTCGCGCTTGTTGGCGGGATTGCCAAAAACCCCCCCTTTGCTCAGCCAATACTTTTTTGTCTTTTTTTGTATTTTGAAATGTCCCCCCCTTTTGAATTTTTTATTGGTCAAAACTTCTCCTAGGATAAATGGGCTTTTTCGCTCCCTATTCTGATTGGCCGAGATAGCCAAACCCCGCTGCTCACAAAACAGCTTTTTCGCCTTTTTACTGTATTTTGAACTGTCCCCCTTTGATTTGATTGGTCAAAACTTCTCCAAAAGGCTATAAAGGGTTTACTGCGCTCCTATTCTGATTGGTTGGTTTTTTGCCCCCCAATTAGAATAGGTTTCAGAATTGAATTATGTTTTCCCGGCAATTTCAATATCCTAATTCTGGTATTGCGGATTATAATTTTTGGAAAGTGTTTTTTTTTTTTTTATTTTTTTTTTTTGGGTTGAGCTTTTTTTCTGGGAAAAGTTTTCCCCCTTTATAAAAGGGATTTTTTTGGATTTTATATCCTGCGGGGCGGGGAAAAGGGGCCCAGTTTTGTGTAGCGATTTCTGTATGTTTCCTCGCATGTTCCGTTCTTGCTTCCTTCGCCTCCCGGAGATTTAGACCAAAATCAACTGGTCTGACTGTGGAAACTGCCCGGGGTGCCTGCGCCCCGTTTGCCGACTGCCATCGTACTTTCCTCGGGTTTTCGAGCGCGCCGCGCCCCCCCCGGAACGCCTACCCCGCGCCAGCCCCCCCTTCATGAGGGCGCAGCTGAAAGTGGCGAACCCCTGCGCCTAACACTGCACCCTGCGTCCCCACAACGGGATTCGGGGCCCGGGAGGCCACTTACGCCAGAAATCGGGCGGGGCCCCGATTACATGTCGCCCATATTGCTCAAAACAAGTAAGGGTAGAGGGTTTGATTAATTGCTTTGTTAGTGACAAAATAATGCTGAAGCTGTAAGAATTGCAGCCCAAGGGTTTGGGGAATGATAGGGTGTCGCAAAAGTCATGTATAACTTAAAGGAGGAAGGGGCACAAATTTTTTAATGGAGGTTTTTGCTTGCCCTTAAACGCCCCTACAGAAAAAAGTTTTTAAGATATAAAACCCTGGGATCCCCTTTTATTGGCACAATGGGCCCCCCGAAGGTATAGCCCTTTGTCTTCCCCCCAAGGTGAAACACTGACAGTTAAAACTGGGTAACAAAGGAAAACTTGGGGTCTTTGAAAAATGGAGAAAATGGAAAAGTCAAGGTAGGGTGGAAGTTATCCTCCCGTTTCCACTCCTCAACCTGAATTTTACCCCTTTAGAAGTGGTGCTTTTGAACCAATCAATTATTCAGTTGCATTTTCCACGGGTTTTACAGTTTAAAAATCGGCAAAGCTAAGCCCCCTTCTCCTTTTTCCTTATCAGACATCCCTCCAATTTCGGGCCTCTTGGTTCCCCCCACAAAGCGGCGTATGCCTTATTCAGGTCCCCGAAAAAAATTGGGTGTCCCCAATCGGGATTGTCTGAAAAAAGTACAGAAGGGCGCGGCGTCTTTTATTTTAATAATGTTTTCCTTCCCATCCACGAAAAGTTTCTTCTTCCCCTTAGACAGATCCCCCTTTAAAATTTTTTCATTAAGCAGGCAAAAATTTTAAAACAAAGGTTCGTTGTAAAATTTTTGCAATCTAACCCCTAGAAAGGGGGAAAGACTCACCCCCCCAGCGAAAGGGTTTCGGGTTTCCAAAAGATTACACCTGGGGATGTAGGGTAAAATTTAAAAACCATATTTTGGAATAATTCACCTTTAAAATTTCTAATCTTTCCCTAGAGATTTTTTGGAGTCCACCAGAGGGCACAGGGAGGTCCGGGGGTCAGTAAAGTTAGAAAGGTCATCCGCAAAGTGGCACTGTGGTACTCATTCCACTTTTAACCCTTTTCTCCCCTGCCCCCCCGATGGACGCAAAGGTATTCCATGGAAACAACATAAAGGAGGGGGAAAGGGACCCCCCTGTTCGTGCCATTGTTTGTAGAAAAAGGAGCGGAGAGAGCACCATTAATTTTTTTTTCTACGCCATTGGCAATTTTAAAAAGGCAAAATATTCTTTGAAGCATCATCGGGGCCCCCGGCCGCGTGGGACAAGGCAGTCTCTGAATTGCCAGTCCACCCTGTCGAACGCTTTTTCCAGTCAAGCGAAAGTAGCATTGGGGGGTGCGTGATTTCTGCCTGGTGGATAAGGGGGGAAAAGTCTTCAAGTGTTTTTCTCCCCTCTCTTTTCCCCCCCGAACCCCCAAAGTAGTGTGTTCAGTCCGGGAAAATAGGTTTTCAAGCCCAGGTTAAATTTTCCTACAATTTTTTTTTACATTTTTTAAAGATATGGGTTTTTGCGTGCGGCCCGGGTTTTCCTTCCAGGTTTTGGCATGTGTGGGGCCTGCAGAAAAGAGGGGGGGAATGGTTGGAGGTGTACAGTTTAAAAGGGGCCAGCGTGTAAAAGCCTCTGAGCCTGGGGTTTTCCCCTGGGTAAAACAGAAATTTTTCCTTTGGCCCAATTCATCGGTGTAAAAGGATCCCCCAGTGCCCCAAGTCTTTTATGGTCAATTTTGGAAAAGAAGCGGTTAGAATGAATCTAAGTCGGCTGGGAAGGGGCACCATGGGGCGGGGGGGACAGAAGGGGGCCAGTTATAGAGACTCTATAATAATTTGGAAACTTTTCAATGTCTGATGTTTTTGAACGATTCCCCTTTGTTTAGTTTTTAAAGTGGGAACTATAAAGGGCCCTTTTGTCCCCAAGGTCTTCTAATAATGCTCGGCCCGTTTTCTCCCCCTTTAGTTGATCCAACACAAGCTGTCTAAATCGCATTTTTTTCCTCCCGAACTGGGGATTTTCTGCTTGGTGTGCATCAGTTGGAAGGGGGGTTTCTACGCGGTTTTTATTTTGGGGGGCTCTAGTTGTGCCAGTTTTTCGCAAAAAGACAATTTGCTGCAGCCTTCCTCTTTAGCCTTGACCCCTACGAAATTAAAAACGCCTCGAAACGTACATTTTAGCGCTTCCCTTTAAGCTGTGGAGAAGTAGGATCTTGGAGGGTCTTTTAGGAAGTTACTCGATTGATTGTTTGTAATCGGCTAAAACAAACCGAGTCGTTAAGGAGGGACTCATTAAGCCGCCAATTAAATTGTTTTCGTATGTTATATCTTGAAGGCCAACTTCACAGTGGACGGGGCGTGATCGGACAACAAAATGTTCCAATTGACTTTCCTCCTAACATTGGGGAGGACATGCTGAAAAAAGATAAAATCCAAACTGCTGTATCTGTTGTGGGGATGTGAATAAAAGGTATAATCTCAGGTGTTTGGATGAGTTGCAAGCTATGTAAAAGCCTTTTTATTTTATTCAATTTATTTAAGGGCACTGAAGAGTGTCCCTTCGATGTATCCACACCCGGATTAAGTGCTTATTGAAATCTCCACAAAGGATAATTTTACCTTCTGCATTTAAATTAGGTCATCTAAGAGAAAGAGAGAAAAAGATAGCTGGCTTGATTTGGGGCATAAATATTTGCTATAGTGAAGAGTGTCCCGGAGATATTACATTTAGCAAAGATGTACCTAGCATTGGGATCTGTCTTGGTATCTATCAATTGTACAGGGAGGTTTTTGTGAACAAAAATAGCTACCCCTTTGGTTTTACAAGCGGGGTTACTGCTGTAACACCAAAGGGGAAAGTACTTATTTCTATACGCCTCCAGATGTCCTGCCATGAATGTCGTTTCTTGTAAACAAGAGGATTTTAGTCCACTGTTTATGGAAACTGTTATAGCACTTGGGACTTCTCTTTTGGGATATTGAATCCCTTAACATTAAGGGACGACATCTGGAACACTATCATGATGACCAGAATAAGAGAAGCAAAAAAAGTAGACGGATTGAAATACCCCACCCTCGTCCCGTCCGGCTGAATATATTACCTCTGTTAACATAACTTTGAAGTGACAAAAACCACATAAAACAGCCTAACCAAACATGTCTAGGCAAATAGAAAATACTAACTTTGCAGTATAGCTCATGCTATCTGCGAGCACATAGCGCTCACTGCCCGACCTATAGGGGGGGTA
>JAODAL010066983.1:0-17509 GCA_025379985.1 Phyllomedusa bahiana
GTCACTAATGTTCCACCTGAGCTCTCACTTTTTTTTTTTCCGCTTTTCGCTGGCATACTTTATCAGGCTACTTTCCCCACTTGAGTTTTTTGGTCAGTTTTGCCCTCTTAAGTGCCCAGGGAATTTTATAGTGAAGCGATTCTAAGAGCGGCGGCAGTCATCTGCGTGTCATACTAAAAAACAACCTTGTATGAAGACCAAACCAAGCTCCCTCTGCATATTTAAGCATGGCACAACGTTCTACAGCACCCTGCAGGCTCTGTGCAGCCTGGAAATAGCTGCTTTTTAACGTGATTTGTCCCGAAGTAATCCGGAACAAAGTTATTTTTGTCGGAAAATTCGGCGAAGTGACCGAATCGAATTTTTGAGAAATTCGCCCATCTCTAATTATCAGCTCAAAGAAATATTGAATATGTTAGTTTAGGGGCATTGGAGAAGCCGCAATCGAGCCTGGTACACAGAGATCCTAGGTTAATAGTGGCAAGCTAATATATATATATTGATGGAAAAGTGCAATCACTTGTACAGTTACTTGTAACACGTTTAGGCTAAGAGAAAGAAATAATTTGAAACCACTTTTTGTAAAGTCCACTACATCCAGATACTTATTTACATCTACTCTTCTAGAAAGTAGACATGATGAATGATGAGACAATTGCACAATATTTTTTTTTTTTTTTTTGGGGGGGAGGGTTACAGAGTTGACAAAGTAAAATAAATGACTTGCCACATTTATTCTGTGGGTCTGTACAATTCCACCGCTACCAAATTTATATAGACTTTGTTAGGGTTTACTACTATTAAAAAATAAAAAGACCAGTAACTTTGCAACTCAGAATTCAGACCTCCATCTGTAAGGCTCTTTATAGTGTATAAGACACAGTGTAAATGTAATAAAAAAAAAATACAGCTGTAAGTAAATCCAGCAGTCCCATTAAAAGGTGCAAATATTAGTCTTAATTTCAATAGTTGGATTCAGAGGTCACCTTTCATAGTACCCTTAAAAGGAACCTGTCAAATCGATCTGTTGGCGGCATGTTATAGAGAAGGAGGAACTGAACAGATGATTTATAGTTTTGTAGGGAAAGAATATAACTTGTTTTTTATTCACTTCAATCCCTGCCTTTTTTCAGTCAGTTACTGATAAGACCGCCCACTGGACTCCTTAAGCCAGTATTAACAAGGATTTAAATGCACAGATTACAAGTTCTACTAAATCTTTTCCCACAAGGTTACATATCAATCTGCTCAGCTCCTCCTGCTCTATAACATACTGCCTGCAGATCAGAAATAATGATCAATGGGATAGGTCTCCTTAAAACTATCAATCAAGTCATCTGGATATTCACTTATATAAATTGCCACTCAATATTGTAGACTGGATTACAACTACTAAAATAATCCAATCAAAATATAATGATGTTACTACAGTGGTCCCTCAGTTTAGAATACTACTTGGTTTCAGGATGACCCTTATATGTTGAGATCATAAGTCTATAGAAAACTGGTAAATGGTTCCAAAGCTCCAAAATGTCCCCAACATAATGCAAGATGGAGATGAAATAAAATAAAGCAGATACTAATCTAGATAACGTGCGTCTTTCCATATAACATCAGAAAGAGCTGCTGGAAGCTGGAAATCACCTTCTATAATGCAGACAGGAGTTTGTTTGGGTCATGTACTTTATACACAATGTACCATAAAAAAAGAAATGGGGTCCTCACCCGGTGCCCAAAGGAGCCGCTCATCTGTGCACATGTAAGTGCAGTAAAGGACATGTAGTACCACACTGTACTGTAGAGAGACGCTACTGGACCATCAATCACTGCATGCACCGCACTATTACATGTAAGAGCAGCACAGAACATGTAGTACCACACTGTACTGTAGAGAGGATCTACTAGACCACCAATCACTGCATGCACTACACTAATCCATGTAAGAGCAGCACAGGACATGTAGTACCGCACAGTACTGTAGAGAGGCGCTACTAGACCATCAATCACTGCATGCACTGCACTAATACATGTAAGAGCAGTACAGGACATGTAGTACCGCACTGTACTATAAAGAGGCGCTACAAGACCACCAATCACTGCATGCACTGCACTAATACATGTAAGAGCAGTACAGGACATATAGGACCGTACTGTACTGTATAGAGGTGCTGCTACACCACCATTCACTGCTTGTACTTCACTAATACATGTAAGAGCAGTACAGGACATGTAGTACCACACTTTACTGTAGAGCTGCTACTAGCCCGCCAGTCACTGCATGCATCTCACTAATACAGATAAGTAAAATGTTCATGGCAATTGGTTGGATCTTCCATCAATCACATGAGCACCAGATCAGCAGCATCTGTGACATTGTATGGTGCGGGTGGTATTAAGATACAATGTCCCAGGAAAGACCATGGTATGGTGAAAATATTGTATCCTGAGGCCATTGTACTTGAGGGATCATTGTACTTAAGCTTCCTTAAAGTATCAGCCACTCTTGTGAAGTCCTCCTTAAAAGAGCACAACAAACTGCATGGAACCTAATATCTAAAAATAATCTAATTGCATCTAATTTTGCACTCACAAAGTTTCCCCGTGTTGAAAGAAACATCATCACATACAGGTCTTGATATTGAGTCTGAATGAACGATGACTGGTTTCACCATATTGACTTTCTCAGAGTCTCAAGAAATATTTAAAGTGGAATCTGAATAACACCCGACTGGTTTCACTATACTGGCTCACTGGAAATTGAGTATGGAAAAATGGGTCAGTTCAGTGAGGAGATTTCTGCATGTTGATGTGTTTTTTAATATGTGGAAACTTTTTGTGAGTGCAAATTGTATCCAGGTACTTTGTTTTTATGTATCAGGTCCCAAGCAGTCTTTTCATTCTCCTCAACTCTCTGTACATAAGCGGTGAAGGTGTAAGCAATGAAAGCCATGAACCCAAGGGGATCTCCCGGGTGAAAAAAAAGGGCAAAGGAAAATTTTTAATTTGCACAGATCCACTGAAAATTTTGGGGGAGCCACTTGAAGACTTTTTTTTTAAAAAGGGCTTGATTTAACTAAACCCAAAAAATCAATTTAGCAACCCCGCACACCAAATTGGGGGGAATTTACATTAAAAGATTTTTCCCCCCCATAAAACATTGAATGGGTATCGATAGGATTTCATCGATGTCTATAGGTGCCCGGCTCCACTTTTTTTGGAAAAACCCCCGAAGCCTCTAAAAATTTTTGGGAAAGGGGAAAATGGTTAGAAAAAATCCCCCTATTTATATAAAAATCATACATTTGGGGTAAATGGGGGTTATAATAAAAGTGCTTTTTGTACGGCGGGGTCAAAAGGAATTTCTTTTCCGGGTGCTCTTTTAAAGAATAAAGTTCAAACTAAAAACAATGGGGAGAGGGTGCCCACCCTCTTTAGGGTTTAAAATGGGTAGGCTGGCAGAATTGTTCCGAAAAATAAATTGGGAGGGCCCCACGGACATCTTTCCCGCCAAAATTTTTAATTAATTTTAATAATTTTATTCCCTGTGGAGTAACAAATTTTTGGAGCTTTTTTCCTTTAGATTGCTGTGTTGTGTGGTTTTCCCCTATTGTTTTTCTTTTGAAACATTTTTACTGAAGTGCAAAAAGGGGGTTTTATCAATTTCCGTATCAAAAAGATTTTTTCCCCTACATTTCAGTGGCCCAACACACTGATTGGTCCAAAAACCCGTGCAAAGGGCAAACTTTTGTTAACACAGATCGTGGTTTTTTTCAAAGTGGTTTTCCACTATAAAAAATTCCCCTTAAATTTTTAAACCCCAATTAGTCCATTAAATTTAAGGAAAGACTTTTTAACTATAAAAAAAAAAAAAAAAAGAAAAATAAAAAAAATTTAAAAAGTAAAACCAATGAAGACCAAATATGGGTTGTAAAAAGGGAATTTAAAAAAGTAAAAAATGGGATATGTTGCCCCCCAAAAAGGGGGATTTTAGAATCATAAAGCAAATCAAACCCGCTTTATCTAACACTCATCTACTCTTCACATGGGGTGAAGTGAAAATGCCTGTTTTGTGGGGGGCCCAACTTTAAACTCCCAAGGGCCCTTTACAAAATTCCCGTCTAAACAAGAAACAAAAAACATGGCTCTAAAACCCGCAATTTAAACCTGAGAAAGAAACCTGTAGAAAAACGGGGCCCCCTCTATAAATCTCATTGGTTTCCGAAACTTTTTTTTTAGCAGAATTTTCCCCCTTTAACCCCTTTTGCCAGGGGTTTAAACATCGGGAAATATTCAAAGAAATAAAAATATTGGGAAAGGGTCCCCCTGGGGAATCTTTTTGAAAGGGGTTTAATTTTTTTTTCCCCTTTAAACTCCCAGAAAGAGGGATGAAGAAATTTTACATTTTCAAAAAAAAAAGATCAAAATCCAAAGAGACAAACCCTTTAATATTTTAAACAAAGTTGGGAAACCTTTTCATTCACACAAAAGAAGTTAGGGCATGTTAAATTTCAGCTGCTTCCCCCAATCAATGGGCTTGTAATCAAATAATGAGATATAAATGATCAGAACATCTTTAGATAGCATCAGGTTTTTCAACATTTTGGGGCCCAAAATCTTTGTCATGTATAAACTGTGAAAGGTTTAAAGAGAACAAAAATAAAAATGTAATGGAAATAAAAAATTAAAGAAAGTTAAAAAAAAATAAGAAAGAAACACTAAAAAAGGTAATTCAAGGGGCAGTAATAGAAAGGATAAAAAATGGTGAAATAAAAAATAAGGGAGAAAAAGGGAAAGGTAAAGGGGTTTGGGGGGAAAAAGGAAAGGGAAAAAGAAAAGGGGGTAGAGGGGGCAAATAGGATAGGGGAAAAAAATGAGGAAAACAAAAACTTTGGGAAGATATAGGGAGTGTGGGATTTGAAGAAAAGATGGTAATGGGAGGTAGAATGGAAATTTAAAAAGGGCGAGGATTAAAATAGGGGAAAGTATAGAGATTTAAAAGGGAAAATAAAGGTAAAAGCCCAGGAAGAAGCTGAAAAAATGTACCTATATAAAAATGGAATAATATGGGGGGAAAAGAAAATGGTTAAAAAAATTGTTAATATATAAATGTCACGTCGAAGGGGGTGCCCGTGGCCCTGGGCTGCCACCCAGCCCACTGGCCCCCGCCCTTTTTGGGGGTGCTGCCCAAAAGGGAGAACCCCCAAAATTTACGACAGCCCCCACCTGCAAAAATGAAAGGGGCCCCAGGGGAAATAAATTGGGCAAAAAAGTTTCCAGGGTCGGTCGGGCGGGAAAAAGTCAAAGCCACAATCCCAAAAACCAGCAGAGTAAACGGGAAAAAAGCCAAGGGTCAAACAAAAATGGTAACGCGGTACAGAAACGAAGGACAAAAACGGTAAATCTAAAGGCAAGCCGGGTCAAAAAACAAGGAAAGAAATACAAAGCCGGGACGGGGAAACCCCAAAGGGAAAAACCTTTGGGCAGGCAAAGCCTGAAGAAACGAGGAGGGTTTAAAGGTCTGCCCGGGGGCACCGCCTCCGCACTGATTTGGGGCGGCATCCCTGGCCCTCCTATTGGCCTGAGAGAAACACACCCTCAGTTGGGAGAGGCTGCCCGAAACGTCACTTTCCCGGTCAGGGGGGCAGCACCTCTTTCCCCGGTTGGTCCCAGGGCCCGACCTATTAAACCCCCCACAGGTCCGTTTGCGTTAAACGGGTAAAGGGGCCCCCCAAAGAAAAATATCCTGACAATAACCAAAGCATGAAAATTTGAAGAAGGGGACAAGAATAAGGGCAATGGGCTCTTTGGGAACAGGTTTTGGGGGATGTAAACCATGGAAAATCCACTTTTTTTCCTTTCTGTACTCTTCAGGTCTCTCTTATCTCTGATACAACCTGCTGATGACACCTGGCGACACTCTAAAACCAGTAGCCACTTCCCCTCTGAGACATTCCCGCTTGAAGACTCACAATGGCAGGACGGGTTTATCAATTTTCCAAAAATGTTTTCCCTTTGTTCATGAGGGTTTAAAATGTGAACAGCAGGATGAAAAAAACTTTTTTTACCATGCCAATTCAAATTGATCCCCACAATTTGGAAAACTTCGCCCCAAATTTGGGGGTCCTCCCCGCCAAGCCCCAAAACCAAACCGAATGTCCCGAACCTCGGGTTTTCCTCCCCCATAAATGACAGGGTTTACTAATTGCGACAACACAAACAACAATAGGGTAAAAACCCAAACCCTTTTTCAAAAGAAAAGTCTAAAAACCCAGTCACGTTCCCTATTTGTGGGGGAACCCAAACCAAACCACTTTTTGGGGAAAACCCGGGCAAATTTTAGGGATCAAAAAACCTTTTTGGGAATTTTGGCCGTTAAGCCCTTGTTAGAGCTTTGCAAGTTTAAATAATAATTGGTTTTGGCCCCTAAAAACCCCTTTAAAAACTGTGGTGCCCGGTTGCCAAAAAAAAAATCCACAGTCCCAAAAAACCAAAGGGAGACAACCCGATTTTTTTGATGCAAATTGGAAAAAACTTTATTTTTTCCCCTTAAAAGTCACAGTAAAGCAAAATGTTTCCCCCTTGGGTTTTTTGGACCCCGAGATTTGCAAGTTGTGTTTAAAAAAATAAATGAGACATTGAAAAAAAGAGAAGACCCTCCCTTTTTAACAAAAATTTTATGTTCAACCTTAAATTTCAAATAAAAAACCCCAAAAACTCTAACTTTTTTTTGAGTAGTAAAAAAATGCAAAAGGCCATTTAAAAAGGGAATTAGAGGAGGAAAAAAAGACAAAGGGGAAAACGCCAATAAATTTCTAATGGGGAGTGTCAAAAACCCCATGGAAAAAAACAAAGCAGAAAAAATTCCTTTTTCAAATTGGCAAAATAACATTTATTTTTCACCAAGCCAGGGGGCCCCCCAAACTGTTGGGCTGGAAATGTTGTTGGGGTCGGAAATTTGGGTTTTGGAAAGGCCCTTTTTGGAATTTTCGTGGGGATTTCCTTGGGGGAAAATCCAATTTTCTCCCCCCTTTCCTGAGGGGGAAAACTATTTTAGGGACAGTTCTTTTTTCCAACGGTGCAGCAAACAGAGATCTTGAAAACTTTCAAAAGGGGCCCGATACACTTTAAACAACAAAGGGGAAAGTAATGGTAGGTCGGCTTTTAATTTTTCGGGTTTATTTTACAAATTTTTTTAAAGGGTCTAAAAAAAAAAAGAGTTACAATTTTTTCCCACAAGGTTTTTAAACTCAAGGTTGGGCCCGGTACCGGAACCCCTAAAAAAACTTTCCCGGCTAAAATTTCATTCAATACCGTTTTCCCCTTTATAAGCTTCTTTTTTTCATCATTTCAAAAAATAAAAGTTATTTTTTTCACACTTTAAAAAATTCATTAAACCCCTTAAAATTGGGCTTTCTACTTTTTTTTTTTGGGTTTCGTTTTTAAGCCTGGAAACGACAGCTGGGTTTTTCCAAAAAAAACTTTTGGAAAATTGAAAAAAGAAATTTAAAAATTGAAAACCCCAAAAAGGGAAAAAAGCCCCTTTTAAAAGGTTTTAAAAAAGGGAAAAAAAAATATATAAGTTTGCAGAGTTTCTTACCCCGGGTATTCCCCCCAGTTTTTTGTTTTTAAACTCCTCATCTTAAAAAAAAGGGCCATTTAAAAGCATTGGAAAAGTTAAAGATAACACTCCGTTCCGGGAAAATCAGGGCCTGCAAAAATCCCGTTCTTTTTAAAATTTTTGCTACAATTTTTAACCCTGCCCTAAATTTTAAATCCTTTAAAAAGAAATTTGACATACTGGAAAAGGGGTTTATAAAACCCCAAGAAGTATTTAAAACCTGCTCACCACCGAGACCATTCCTTGCCACTTGACTATTACAACTGGGGCTTTACTTAACTCTTAGGAAAGCCCTACAAACTCCAATCACCTCTTCATCCCTACCCGCAAAAGGCAGGGTGTAAAAAGTAGAGCCAAATTTTACATTCCCTGCAAAAATATGCATAAAACAGAACAGGGGGCAACATGCAATCAAGCCACCCTTTTATGGTCAGGAAATTTCAAAAAGTGAAAAAAGTTAAATATTTTTACGGTTGAAAAAAAACATTGGGCCAACAAATTTTACCCAAAGGGGGGTAAAATGGGGGTTGAAAGGGGGGGAGACAAGGATTTTAAAAAACCCAGCCTTTACCACGGTGACTGCCCTGAAACCCCAACCCAAGGGGAAGAACCAATCTGCCCAAAGAGGAGACCCTAACCTCTGACCAAAAGAGCCCCCACCACCAGGATCCCAAAAATAAAAGTGCTACAATTTCGGGATTTAAAAAAATTTTTTTTGTTTCAGGTTTGTTAAACTAAGGCCCTTTCTTGAAACTCCCCACTGTTTCCTCTTGACCCTCCTCAGGGGGGGCTATTCCACGGGTTCCAAGTTTTTACAGAGAAAAACCCCCCTTTCCCCCTCTGGAAAAATTGAAAACCTTTTTTTCCCTCCAGCCCAAAAGGGAAAGTCCCCTTGTCTTTTTTAAAGGGGCTTTAAACCCGAAATAATTTTTCACTAAACTTTTTTGTAAAGGGAAACCCTTTAAAATTAAATTTTTATAAAATTTAAAACATTTCCCCCCCCCCCGCCGTCTTTTTTTCAAAACTAAATAAGTTCAAATTTTACTAATCTCTCCTCATAAAAATAAAAAAGCCCATTCCCTTTATAAGTTTTTGGGTTTCCCCGTCTTTGCCCCTTTTTTTTTTTTCTCAGCTCCCCTTAATCTCTTTTATAAACCGGGGCCCAGAATGAACAGCACATTCTAATTGAGGGGCGCACCAATGCTTTTTAAAAAGCGGGGAAATTACATCCTTGTCCCCGGGGAGTCCATGCCTCTTTTAGGGACACTTTAAAATCTTAAATTGCCTTTGAGGCAGCTGATTTTACACTGCATGCTGGTCTTTTTCCATGATCAAAAAGAAACCCCAGTCTTTCTCAACAAGGATTCCCCCAAGTTTTTCTTTTCCCCCCAGGGCAATTTTGAAAAGCCTGGAATTAAATTTTTACTCAATCAAACCCCTTCCCCTTTATCCAAAATTGAACCTCATTTGGCCCAAATGGGTGCCCCAAAAAACTCCCGTTTTCCAGGTCCTGCTTTCAATTTAAAGAGTATCCCCCCTTGGTTTCACAAACCTTCATAGCTTTGGGGGGGCCCCTGAAAAATAGAAACCGTGCTTTTGGGCCCCCCCCACTATAATCAAAAAATAAATACAATAAAAAAAAGAAAGGAAACAATAACTGACCCGGGGGCACACCCCCCCACAACCCGGGGGGAAACCCACCAAAGGATCCCTTTACCCCCCACTCCGAAATACGAACCGATAGCCAATTTTTTTAAACCAATTTTCACAATGCTAATTCTAACCCTGTGGATTTTAAATTTAATCAACCCAAGGGGCTTACCCCTAGGGAAACTAAAAGGGAAACTTAAAAAAAATAATAATAATAAAAAATTTTTAAAAAAAATATATATATATATATATATAATATATAATATATATATAGAAATCCCATAATTATATTTGAAACCTATATAATTTTATATTTTATATTAATATATTTTAGAAAATATAATATATTTTATATAAAATATATATATATATATATTTTATATATAAAATATTATATAAAAATATATTTTTAAATATATATATAATATAATATAAATAAATAGTAAGAGTTTTAAAACAAAACCCTTGGTTTTTCCCAAATTTTAAAAAATAAAAAAAATTTCACATTTACACATGGAAATTTTATTTCAAGGGGTCGGGGAAAAACCCTGAAAAATATAACATCATTAGCCCCGTACAGGAACACTGTTTAAAAAAAAACCAAAGGGTGAAAACGAAAAAGTAAAATCTCTCCCAAATTGGTTTTCAATGAAAGCTACACTTCAGCCTTCAAAAAACAAGTCCTCATTCAGGTCCATAGATTAAAGAACAAGAAAAGTTATTAATCATAGAATATGGTGCTGCAGCCCAAATTAAAAAATGTAAAAATGTTTTATTTTTTAAGTACTAAAACATAACAAAAATGCTATAAATTTGATATCACTAGAATCATACCAACCTGCAGAATACAAATAACATCTCATTTATGCAGAGCAGAACCATTAAAAAGCACATCTTGTCCCGCAAAAAACAAGCCCTCACAAAATTGTTGATACCCTTTGTGTTAAGGAAAGAGAAACTCACAGGGCGACATGTATGATTGGGCTTTATGCCCGAATTTCAGGCGTATTCTGCGCCTCGCCGGCCCGAAGCCGCTGTCGGACGCAGGGAGGCGGGGTTAGGCGCAGCTTTCGCCACTTTCGGCTGCGCCTCGCATGAAAGGGCGGGCAATGGGCGCGGTGTGGGCGCGCTGTAGGCGTTCCTGGGCGGGACGCGCCGCGCTCAAAAACTCCGAGGCATGTACGATCGCGAGTCGGCAAATAGTCAATAGTTCTCCATAGGTTTTAATGGGACACTGTTGCTCCTATTCTGATTGGCTGAGCTAGCCAAGCCCCCGCTAGCTTAACCAATCAGCTCTTTTCTGCATTTTTACTGTATTTTGAACTATCCCGCCTTTGATTCTGATTGGTCAATATTTCTCCATAGGTTTTAATGGTTTATTGTCGCTCCTATTCTGATTGGCCGGTTTCTGCCGACCATTGAGAATAGCTTTCAGAATTTGAATTACTGTATTTCCCGGCAATTTCCAATATCCGAATTCAGGATATTGTGCCGTTCTAGATTTTTGGAAAGTGATTTTTTTAATGTATTTTTTATTTTTGAGGTTTGAGCTCTTTTCTGATAATGTTTTCCGCCTTTATAAAGGCGATTTTTTCGGAATCATACTCCATGCTGCACGGAACAGAGCGACGAAATTTCTGTTGCGATCTTCTATGTTTCCTCGCATGTTCCGTTCTCACTTCACTTCGCCTCCGCCGGAGCATTTAGACCAAAAAAAAACAGGTCTGACTGTCGGAGCTGGCGAGCGCTGCATTCTGGAATTAGGATATTGGAAAGTGATTTTGTTTTATGTATTTTTTATTTTTTAGGTTTCAGCTCTTTTCCTGAGAATGTTGAACGCCTTTATAAAGGCGATTTTTGATTCATACTCCGCACTGACATGTTTAATGATTTCTCGCTGTTTTCCCAGCCTGTCTCTCATCGGAACAGATTTTCGGCGCAGTCCCGCACAGCGCCTAAGTCCCGCACTGCACCCATGTCCCCGCACTGTGCCCCACACACACTGGCGAGGCGCAGGGAACTTTTCCCCGCATGTACGAGCGCACCTCCTCGGACGGTGAATCTTAGGCGCAGCGCCGCACTGCGCTTAAGTCCCGCACTGCGCCCCACACACTGGCGAGGCGCGGCGGACTTTTCCCCGCATGTATGACTGCACTACCTCCGGCGGCGAATCTCAGGCACAGCCCCACACTGCGCCTAAGTCCCGCACTGCGCCGAACACACTGGCGAGGCGCGGCGGACTTTACATAGTATGTATGAGCGCGCCCCGGCGCCGACATAAATCAGGCGCAGATTTCGCCGGAAAACTGGCGGAAAAGCGCGCCCCGACGTGGCGAGAATCATACATGTCGCCCACAGTGGCTACCGAAATAACAAGAAACTGTTAAAAGCAATAATACATTTAAATTTACTGAAAATCAACTAATGAAAATCAGAAATTGTATTTGATTTGCAGTACAACCAGAACAAAAATAAATAATATAAAGCAACAATGAAACTGGCCTGGATAAAAATGACTGTACCCAGAGCCATCTAAACAGTATTATGGGCCCCAGGGCAAAGCACTGAAGTGGGCACTGAATTGAGCCCCCAACCCCCCCCCCCACCCCCCGAGCACACCCATATTATCACATCACTTATGTCTGGACATCGGCAGCCTGCAGCCTATAAAACTATTTGGCAAGGCAGTGAGCCTTTCGCTCCCTTCTCCACCATAGTTTTTAACTCTGTGCACATACTAAAAATACACAAACAGTTAAATAAGCAAAGCCAGCCAAGGAATCCAGGGTATGTTTCTTGTATTCTTGTGACATAGATACACCACTTGGGGCCCCTATACTTGTGGGGCCGCCGGGCAACTGCCTAGTGGGCGCAATGGAGAATATGGCCTTGACGGTACCCCTAGAAAAGATAATAATTTGACCATGTGAACATCCTAAATTAGGATGAACATGGACCAAAGAAAGCTGAGGAGAGAGTTGTATCAGGAGATCAAAAAATAAATTGCAAACATGTTAAGGGTACAGGCTAAAAGACCAGCTCCAAACAGTTTTATTTTCCTGTTACTACAGTTGCACCAATTATTCAGAAGCCTAAGGTCTATGGGAATGTAGCCAATCTCCATGGACGTTGCTGCAAGAAGAAAATTTACATGGATAAAGAGCCCAGAACAACTTCCAAAGAGAATTTCAAGGTAAAAATACATCAGTGTGAAATCTATCGTTGTCTTTGTCAAAGTGAACTTAATTGAAGACCACCGAAGAGGAAAAACTGTTGAAAGCACGTCATAAAAAAGTGAGAGTGGAATTTGGCAAAATACATATTGACAAGCTACAGAGTCTCTAGGGGAATGTTCTTTGAATAGATCAGACAAAATGGGAGTTTTTGGGCAAGTTACATCAGCTTTATGTTCACAGATGCAAATATGAAGAATGCAAAGAAAAGAACATTGTACCTCCTATGAAACATAGAGGATATCAGGTTATGTTTTGTGGCTGCTTTACTGAATCTATGCAGGGCAAAGTGAAATCTCGAGATCATCAAGGCATTCTGGAGTGAAATGTTCTGCCCAGTGTCAGAAAGCTTGGTCTCAGTCACAGATCATGGGTCGAACAGCATAATGACCCATAACACACAGTTAAAAGCATTCAAGAAGAGCAAAGCATTGCACTACTCTCAAGTGGCCTCTTTGAGCCCTAATCTAAATTCTAAATCCTATTGAACATCTGTGGAAGGAGCTGAAACCTACAGTCTGGAGAAGGAACCTTCACACCTGAGAATGCTGGAGCAGTTTGCTCATGAGGAGTAGGCCAAATACCTATGGACAGAAATACCTATGGTGCAGAAGTCTCATTGAGAGTTACAGAAATACGCAGTTTGCAGTGATTTCCTCAAAAATTTGCGCAATAGAAAATTCAACTAAGGATACCTTCATCTTTGTCCAGGTCAGTTTCATTAGTATGTTTACTAAACTGTTTTTGATTGAACCAAAATTTAAAAGCAATATCTGATTTTCATTAGTTGATTTTCAGTAAACTTAAACTGTAGGCATTATTACTTTTGTCATTTTCAAGCTGTTTCAGTGACCATTGTGGGAATTTCTTTCTTTAACAGAAGCGTACCAACAGTTAAATACACATTTGTATGTATGTGGATGGAAAAAAAAAAGTTATGGCTCTTGGAAGGTGGGGAGGGAAAAACAAACATGATATAGGGAAAAAGATCACTGCAGCGTTAAGAGCACACATCACCCATGCCAACCCAAATGGCATATACTGCATGATTGCTCAATACCCATTGTTATACTTCATTTACTATCAATGTGCAAATGTAAAGAATAAAGAACTTTGGGCCTCATGTATGAAAACTGTCTTGGGATCTATGTTGGCAATATTATACATTTCTAGATTGATTACTATTATGTGGTCTGATTGTTTTCTAAATCACAATTATAGACAATTACAATCTAACTTAATTTATAGCACACAAACAATAATCTAGTTCATTTCATTTACTGAGTAGGAAAGTAACCCATAACCAGCACCAGTAGACAGACCCTCACTTAGGGCGACATGTATGAATGGGGCTGCGCCAAAAGTGTGGTGTCTTTTCAGCCTGAGAACTAGCGCCCCATTCGCTATATTTTTAATCAGGCGCACTCCAATATCAGGCATATTATAGAGCGCCCATGGCACTTTGTAATGCGCCTGATTTCGAGGGGCGTCCTGGAGGCGTGTTGCACTAGAACCGTACGAAGCTACACATTTATAGCTTCACTATGGCAAATCCAGGCACGTTACTGCTGGAACAGGTAAGCCATTTTTTTCAGCCACCACTAGTGAGCGTGCTCTGTATACATTTACATATGCTTCATCAGGTGTGATAAGCAAATATAAAGCAAAGCTAAAAATACCAACAGATAAATATGGGATCTGAATTTCATCAGCTGGGTGTATTATGAAATGCACAATAAATCTAAAATCTCTCCTATCTATAGTATATTGATGCCAGTTATCAGCCAGGTACACAAGTGTCTATGTACGAGGGTGAATTATATTAGCAGCTGGTTTAATAAGTGGAAGCATCTTCAGTAGCCTCAGTACAATATTAAAAGATATATTCCATATAAATATATATTATATGCCCAGAAACACAGCTATAGGGGCTGCTTGTTTTTGGAGGGGCTGGGTGCCGGGATCATCAAAAAGTCACCTTATCTTGGCTAGGGTTTTTAGATAAAGGGCAAAGACAACAAACTGAACCTCCGCCCTAGTTTAACACTATGAAGTTACAAGGGTTGTTGCTCATTTATGGGTTTAGTAATATAATCTGGGTGTAACATAAACATGTCTGAATGTGACCGGACTGGCATGCTCACCGATAATAGCAGAAGATGAATAAATGTAGCACCGGCACCAATTTAATAAGGTAGATACTGTACAGTCCATGCATGTTTTGGCCTGTTGAGGTGGAAGGGGAATGCTATATATTTATGATATACAGCTCTGGAAAAAATTAAGAGACCACTGCACAGTTTTCTAAATATCAGCATCTCTACATGTCTGACGGCCATTCCATTCCAATGTCAGTTGAATTCCAACCAAAGTCCACCTCATTCTACTTAATGTGCTTCTGAGTAGGTGATCACCTGAACCAAATCTTATTTAATGAAGGAAAGTATAAAAAACACTGCTGTGGTCTTCACAATCCTCTTGCAATAGGACAAGCTGGATGAAAAAAACAAGTGCTAGGAATAGGCCCAAAAGGAATCTGAATAAAAAAATCATGGTTATTCCACCAAATATTGATTTCTGAACTCTCCCTGACTTAAAAAATTAGTCTTATTGTTTCTAAATAAATATGAATTTGTTTCCTTTGCATTATTTGAGATCTGACAGCGCTGCTTCTTTTTATTATTTTGAAGATTTTTCATTTACTGCAAATAAATAAAAAAAACTTTTGCTTTGAATTTCAGAGCCCAAGTTTGTCAGTAATTTATATAATAAAATAACAATGTACATTTTTCTCCAAAAATTGACCGTTGAAGAGAAAAATAAGAGAAACTGAAAATTTTGCTGTGGTCTCTTAATTTTTTCCGGAGCTGTATATTAAATCACATAGAGTAACAACCTACAGGAGTAACATGAGCTCTTTGAGAGAGACCTATTTCTTATATATGTTATAAAGGTGTTTTCAACAGTAGGTTGATCGTATCATTGCATTGAACAGGGTCTAGATTAGAATTAAATTGCTCCTTTGATTTGGGATTAAATGCATCATCACCTGCTGGGAGAACTGTGGACTATTGAATGTTTACAGAATAGGTTTTATTGTAGATGCTGGCGCACTTGCATACTGCTAAGTATGGAAGAGTTATGGAGGAGGCCAAGCAATAGAAACCCCTGCAGGTTGGACCCCCATCAGGCATCCTCATGACAGAAGTCTCCTGGCCAATAGCTGTCTCTTTATTTGTCTCTCTCTGACGTCTTGTATCCTAAGTCACAAACTCTCAGTCAACAGAGGAATTTGTGGAACTACTACTTGTGGCCCAACAATTCTCTTGACTGTGTTTTAGCACACACTTCTGTACCAGTAGCTATTTGTCACACTCGGAATTCGTTTGTCACCAACTTTTTCACTTCTCACTAATTCAGAATACACATAATGTAAGGGCTCCTCCTCTCTTTTATGGCTCTTGCCAGCAGTAAGGAAAACTCCTGTAGTGACCAAGAAGAAAAGTACTTTGGACTGTGTACATTCATCCTATTGCCACTATGCAAAGCCATCAACACCTCACTATCTTGATACCATGGTTTGTACTGCTATGTAATTCTATACTGTTTTACATTGTTAAACTCAGCTTAAATGTATTGTTTATTATATTATATTTGGTTCATGTGCACTGTGGGAAGGGTTAACACATAGCCAACTGAGAGACTCTGAGACTTGCTATCTATTGACTGAGAAGTTGGTAACTTTCCACTTTGCTAGAAGATCACATTGAGTTTGGGGGAAAAATCTGATGGTGACTTTTGCACTGACGGAAAAAGATGCGGGGTTTTCATTCCCATAGCCCGAATGGAACTCATACGATGTGTGAGAGACAAAATTGTAACAGTGGGGTTTATTAAAAAAACTGCTATTAGTAAGCTGTCTTTTTCCCCCATACAACCAACAGAGTTTTAGTTTACTTTTATAAGGCTCGGGAAAATAAAACGAGCCTGATTGGGTTTTTATGGCAACAAAACGTTTTAAAACTGTTAGCATTTTCATACAAAAGGGGCCCAGGGTTGTTGAATGTTGTGCTTCTAAAACTCCCCCCTAAAACATCCAAAACTGTAAAAAGGGGTAGACCACACCCCCCTAACAGTGACCAGTGGTTAGCAGAAGAGACTCTGCCAGACTGTCTTTAGAAGAGGATTCTAAAGATACCGAGTCAGAAATCCTGGGTCATCATCCCTTTGACCAGGAAGCCAGCCCGACAACTGAGTCACAGACCCTGGGACACCAGTTCTTCAGCCAGCATACTAGCTTTATTAGAGTGAGAGAGAGGGACAGCTAGCGCAGACCTTTCCTCAGCACAGAACCTTTGTCTACCAGGGAGAAGATTGGGGAAGCTCCAAACGTTTCTTTTCCCTTATTGTGTTGATTTGATTCCTCCAAAAAAAGTGCACTGTTTTACTGTAGAAAACCCCGACTCCGGGCTTATTTATCATTGCGATGCACCATGCCATACCAAAACTTACAGAGAGAAGTAACACGGGGTGACATCTCGACAGTGTCCAGGGAATCAAGTGTAGAGTTTGGACCACCCCAAACCTGGGCACTGCACTCCCACTTCCTCCAATCTCTCCAGTTCACCATCAGCAGTCTTACTCTCTTTTCTCCCATGCGTATAGCTAAATGGTCACCGGTCTTATAGCTCTCCTCAAGGAGAGGGATTCACAAGCCTTCCACTCACTACCACTAAAACAAAGTGCCACCGCTTTCTATCCCCAAACAGGAGCAACTACTCTATTGTGGTTATCCTTTTTAGCAGTAGGGAGACGCCTCTACCATGTCATTCTTCTCTTTTAGGGGCTTCTATCCATCTTTTCTCTCTGAGGACCAACCCCAAATTGGGGTTTTTTTTGCCTTACTCTTTCCACTTGCTTTTTCATGCTTTTCATAGCCCCGTCCTTGAATGGGTGATGTCCGGCTGCATCATTCCATATCCCCTTCGGTTTGGGCACTTCGCCGAAT
>JAODAL010066984.1:0-17509 GCA_025379985.1 Phyllomedusa bahiana
AGATTGCTTTTTAAAAATCCATTTGCATTTTTGTGTGGTACAATCGAAAGAAAATATAAACTTGAGCTTTGTAAACAGTATAAAGAGTAAAACATATGAAATATGTGGTATTCTCAATGTGGCATGTAATCTGAAGCTAGCTCACCATGCTTCAGATTACTTGCTACATATTCCTTTGAGAGCTGTCTTTCGCTCTATGCCCTGACTCCCTCCCTGGACTGCTCTGGATCAAGAGGTGAGATGATCATTTGCATTTGTGTTTGTATGCTCAATGTAGTTTACTTCTAAGGTGAAGACAAAATAAGGGGATCCAAGCTCATGCTCTGAATTTTAATGTATGAAAATCGCTTATCTTATCAATATAGTATATGGAAAAAAAGCAACAGGGGGCAAAATGATGTCTTATTGCTTGTTTCCAAATGTGCAAACATGTAACCTGGAATCTTTCACTCTCTTGCCTAGATCCTATTTAAAAGAATATAGTTACAGATAGATGTAATTCAGACAGAACAACTTTATCTAGCAGTTCTTCACTTACAGTGACATAACAATCTTGATGGTTACAATTTTCAGGTGACACCGTCAAGCAATTGGCGGTTACATTCCCAGTAGGTGGTACAATGCTTTAACATTCAGGAAATGCAATGTCAGCAGAAGAATATTAGGACTTAAAGGGTTTTGCCACGATCTCATTTCATACCTCCTGCATTCAGCTCTTCAGCACTGTGTGCTCAGAAGGGGGCGTGTGTGATTTGTTTGAATTGCACATCATGTGACCCAGCAGGATGACATCACCATTCCTTTCCTCTCTTTAGTCAAAGAAAGGTCTGTTTATGTATAGAACTGTAGATAGCTACATTGTAGCTCAGAGGTAAAACTTTTGCCTCCAGGCACAAGGGTCCTCGGTTCAAATCCCTGCAGGAACCAAACCTGTGGATTTTATTTATCAATGCACATACCTCACTGAGCTTTCTTTTTTTAATTTATTTGCACTGTTTGACTAATTACTAAGGAGTACAGAGGATGGGAGTAGGATGACAGCACCTGGGGTTTGAACACTCAGTAGCTGCCTGAGAGGAGAGGTGATGTCTGAGCATGTGCGACCAGGACTGAGAAGCTCTCAGCCCTGGTCGTATCCCTGAGATGAGCTGTAAAACAATGGATCACTAAAGGAGCAGCGAAAACAAAAAATGGTCAAGAATTTTTAATAATAATGAATGGTGAAAATGTTTATTATTTAATTTACAAACTTCTCATGTCAATTTTACTTTGTAGCAAAACCCCTTTAACAGTATAGAAAGAGTTTAGGGGCACATTTTCCTTCAACAGATGCTTTTTTAGACCTGTGTTACTTCACACATGACCATTACTAGCTCAAAGTTCCCACCATCAATCTGACAACTCTCTTAATTTTGCAGACCCTGCTCTTAAGGTCTCTGAACTCCATAAAATGCTTCCCAATAGGCCTTCTCTTTCTACTAGCACCACAAGGCCTCACTGGGGCCTGTGGCCAAATCTCCTGTTAGCACTATCACTATCAGTACTATTTTTCCTAAAGACCGTACTATGCACTATCTATAGGTCTCATCCAACTGCTTTTAGTACTGCTACATCTAGGCTTACAATCCAGACCCCTTCATTTAGGCAAACCTTAGGCCTAATTATCTAGACCACTATTTTTAGGCCTATAAGGTAACAAAATCCAGCTGCAGTTATTAACCAAGACAAAGAATTGCCCTCTGCCTCTAAACAATACCTAACTAAAGTCGTGTTCAGGTCTGTACACAACACCACTGGCTTTCTACAGGTTGCTTATTCCATGTTTATATTGTCTCTGTGGTCCAGCAGACTCTTCAGAGAAAATTACTCCTATACTGACAATATAAGTTACACTCAATACAAAACTGTACTGCTATATAAACACACACTGCTTCAGCAGAGTCCTACACGGAACACTTTAAACTAGCCCTGAAATAATAGTAGCATTCACTTAATCGGTCCATTATCTGTTTGCAACAACCAGGATAATCCTGGCAAAACAGGTGTAATGCTTTTCCCTAAGACATTTGAATTTCCTAGATGACCTTCTTACACAGTTTTCCACAGGCCATACCATATCTTGAGGCTTTCAGACCACCAGTGCCCTAGTAGCCTCAAAGAGGGGTGAAGTGGGTGTGGTATTACTTATCTCTGGTGTAAGACATGAGACCTTGTAGTTACACTCTTTGGAGGAGGTGGCACAGCAAGAAATAAAAATACAAAGTCTGAATGCATGATACCTTTACTAGCAAGAATTATTTCAAGCTTGGAGGTTTTGTATAATATATTTACAAGGTAATTTGTGTGGCAGCTCTCCCTTGGTGGCACAAGATTTATAACAGTTACTGCTGGTGGTTCTGATGCGGTTATGACAGAAAAGAGTCTCTAGACACTTGTAGCATGGACCCAAATATACACCAAATCTACACTTGCACCCAGTGCTGTTCACTTGCAGAGCTCCAACTCTTGCTCTAGGAGTTTCCTTGGCTTAGTATCTCTCTCTGGTTGCCCTCAAATTCTTTACTGGACACCAGCAGTTCTCACTTTTCCCACCAGTAGACGCACTCCATTAGAGTTTCTTATTTTGCCCTTCTCACTCACCTGTCACACAAAAGTTGTCAGTTTCACCTATGGGAATCATACAGCACCACTTGTATCTACAGCTAAGTCCACAGTCACTAAGAAGCATCTTTACAATAAACATACATAGATGCCGTATACATCTTTACAATATACGGCAAAAAAATGGAGAAGACGAATTCATAGATGTCGCCCTCTATGTCTATTTAAAGTGAAAATTTACAAAGGATACAGTTTTTGTAAGAGACAAAATGTAGTTCATCCCCGTTACACACATGTACAGGATAAATGGCAGCTGGGTCTGGCTATGTAATGCTAAATATGAATATGTGTAGTGTGTATTGAATGTGTGCCAAATCCCTTTTCTTGTAAAAAGAGAGGAAAAATGCTTTGGGAATGAGGAGAATTGCGTGGTATTGATGTTTGTCCTGTTTTTCAATTAGAAAATTTTGGGGAAAAGTTCAGCATTTTGTATCTTGGAAAGCTTTATGTTGAGCAGACAGAACATTATAGAGTCTATTTGATTTTAGTTTATAAAATAATTGCATCAGTATAACAGAATTTTATTAGTTTACCACTTTAAATCCAAAACAGGACTCTGATTATGTTAGATCTAACACATATCTAAAACCCAAAAAATTTGACTTGCTTAGTGGTAGATTGCCACCCATAGGATCTCTATATATTGCCTCCTGTTTAGCTTTATAGGGACCTAGATGGTTCAAGGGAGCCATTCTGCCCATATGGTATTTTAGAGGGAATCTATAAATATATTTTTTTTTACTAATTAAAATCAGAAATGGATATATATTATTTATTTGCTGTTTTAATTTTCTGATTGTAGATCTTTTATTTATGTTCTCTATATATGATTATGAACGTATGCATCTATCATGAGTTGTTTTTAACAGCATTTAGAAAGATGCTTTACAGCAACTTCATTGACACAGGTTTTCTGTGAAAGAAGGGAGAAATTTGCTTTTTTTGGATTTTTTAGGCATGATCGGACTGCGTAGAAATCACTGTGTGGGGGTGGGGGGGGCTATGAACCCCCATTGTGAATTGGATCCGTGTTACCATACCTTTTGGGTTTTTACCTTTTAGTGTTATCCCTGATTGGTATAATGGGAGGTGCTAAAAATTTTTTCACTACAAAACGGGAAAGTGTCAACAGTTAGTAACCCTAGGGGCCCAAAAGTGAAATGATTTTTTTTTTAAAAATTTAAAATATTTTAAAAAAAATTATAAAAAAAAGTGTTTCACATAAAAAATCAGCTGGCAGTGTATGCCAGTGTAAACTGCACTAAAATAAGTCACAGATGATGAGGTGTAACAAATTTGAAAAATGTTGTGAATTTTTTTTGTGACTTACCAAAAAAGATGGCTATGTGCAAAAGAGAGACATATGCAGGTTTATGAAATTCTTTAAAGAAAAATCCTGAAAATGTCAATGTTTCGGTGAAAATGTATCCCTGCAATAGCATTTTTAGTTTAAAATTTTTAGCTGTTAGACTTTTAGGGCGGCTGATGAAATTTTGGGTGCAACCCCAAAATTTATGGCAAAAATTAGCATAGAGTGCCTGTTTAAAATGCCTAAGCGGGTACAAATCAGGGAATTCTGCGTTTGTACGGATTTCGGGTTAGGTATACCCTTTAAAAGTGGTATACTTTCCACTTAATCCCCTAGAAATCCTGTAATAAAGTAAAATACGTATTCGCTTGGTTCAGTGCTCCCCACTCCATTTAAAAATTTAAAATGTATAAACGGGGGGATTGATATCGGTAAAAAACGCAGATATCTGCGAGCCCCGTTATACATGCCGCCCTTTTTGTCAGATGTATTTGTTTAGAGATGGGGAATTTCTCAAAATTTTCGGTTCGGTCACTTCCCCGAATTTTCCAAAAAAATTTCGTTTTGGTCCATTTACTTCGGCCGAATCACGTTAAAAACACATTTCAGGTGCCCGAGCCTGCAGGGTCTGTAGAAGTTGTGCCAGTTTAAATAGCAGAGGGAGTTTGGGTTTTTGGTTTCATACAAGTTGTTTTTTTAGTAAAAACCGACATGGGATGCCGCCGTCTTAAATCGTTTCAATAAATGCCCGGGGCACTTAGGGGGGCAAAAGGGCAAAACGAAGCAGGAACGTAGTGATAAAGTCTGGAGCAAAAGCGGGAAAAAAAAACAACTGAGGCTCAGGTGGGGCAACATTAGTGACAAGGGGGGAGGTGACGGCGGAAAAGCCACGCAGCAGAGGTCAAAAATGGCCAATGACTTCTGGAAGGGGCAAAAACAACCGGGCGCATAGTGGCACAATGAACAGTGTGGAGGTAGGGAGCAGCAGGGGTCAGGAGTGGCAAAATGACAAATTCGGGAGGGGCAAAAAGGAGTAGGCCAAAAGGGGGTAAAATGACACAGTTGGGGGGCCCGGGCAGGAGAAACAGCGCGATAAGGTCAGACAGGGGACAAGACACAGGTGGAGGGCAGGCAGCACCAATCAGCAGCATGAGGCAGACGTGGCACAAGAAAAAATTCTGGGGTGGAAAAACAGGAGTGGGCCACAGTGTGGGGGGACGGAGCACCGGCGCGCATGAGGTCAGACGGGCCCACAATGACACGTTGGGGGGCCCGACAGGAGCCCCAAGCCCCAGCATAGGTAGAGAGGGGCACAATACTTTCTGCAGGTGGAAAAAATATATTGGGCCAAGAGCGACAATGACAGAGCGGGGGGCACGGGGGGCGCAGCGAGGTAGGCAGTGGCAAATTTTAAGGAGTGGAGGTTGACGGGAGAACGCTGAGGCAAGAGGTGGCACAAGACTTCTGGAGGTGGAAAAAACAGTCCAGGCCGAGAGGGGGCACAATGACACAGTGTGGATGTCACGGCAACAGCACAGCCAGCAGGCTGAGCACATAATGGCAAAATGACAGAAGTGTTGAGGTGGGTGGCAATCCAGTCCCTAAAAAAGGTGGTAGGCAGATGGGAAACTACAGCAGATGTTGGCATCAGGGGGGGTGGCGGCACGAAAAGTGGTGAGGCAGTATTTTAACCCAACTGCGCCTAAGGCTTGGTGTGTGGAAATTTCCGGCCGATCCCGCTGTTTCATCTTGAAAAAGGTCAGTGTTCAACATTTCCGTGGAAAAGGGGTTCCCCTTTTGGGGTAACGATGGCCCCGCCCATGAAACCCGTCTGAGCCACACTACTGGCGGGCAGGAAGCTTCTCCACTGAAAAACCGGAAATTTGGGCCACACATCCGTTTGGTGCCCCAGTATACGGATCTTTAATGGGGTGGCAGAGGCTGTCCAAGTGGGCCACAATGTTTTTCGGGGAATGCTCCATTCCTGCTGCGTGCCGGTGATGCCCCCCCTCACTAGGGGGTGAGGAAGTGCTCTTATACTCCAATTAGGTTACTGTGAGGGTGGAAATGCTCCTACCCCCCCCCTTTCCCCCCCCAGCGGGGCCCGGCAGTGTACGGAGCGCTGAGGAACCCCCCGTCAGACCGTCAGAGGGGGGACGATGCCGAATGGGCGCGGCCAATGTTACGAGGTTTCCCTATAGTTTTTGAGTTTGTTTTCCCTCTAATAGCTGGGAAAAAGGCCCCCATTTGGCCCGGTACAGGGTCCAAATAGGGTGGAGAGCCGAAGTCATCCCTCTGCCGGAAATTTTCGGTGCACTACCCAGGCAAATAAGAGTGCGGGACATTCACAAGTGACCCGAGGGGTCCCTGCCTCCATTTCCATGATATGAGGGTGCTTGGGGGTCTCTGCCTCTTTTCCCTCATCTCCCCCACCCCCTCCATGCCCCTGTTTTCCCCCTTTGTCACCTGGGAAAAAACCACTCATTTCAAGACAATGTTTGTCCAATACCCTTCCCCCTCTCCCCCTCCATTTCAGTCCCCCCGGACCTGTGGCCAGAGATGTTCGACAATCTCCAGTCCCTGCCCAGACATTTTTTTCAGCATCTTTTCCGGACAGAAGAGGGGAAATGACGTTATTCAACCCGTGTCCTGGCGATGACAAATAACGTGGGCCCCTCGAATGGCCTCAAAAAAAAAAGGAAAGGTGTCCGATGAGCTGCCAGGGCTGAATCAAGTTAACAGGGGAGATTCTGTTGCCGGTTCAAAAAACGTTAATGGCCTTTCTCTGTTCATACGCCGGTCCAACATGTGAGGCTGGAATTCCAGGGGTGGAAACACGCATATAGAGCGTTTTGGGGGGGCGTTCTGCCGCTGAAAAACGAGGGGGTGCCCCGGTTTTTTGTACAATGGATAAGTGCATGCACAGTTCCGGGCCATTTTAAAATGTTCTGAAGATCGGGGAAAGACTTGGGAAACCTTTTTAAAACCGATTGAACACGTGCGCCTGCGGGGCATGGCCCATCCCTCCTCGGGCAGGGGGACCCATGTTTCCTCCCATTGTCGTCCCCATGGTTCGTTTGCAGTTGGCGCGGAAAAAGCCACACATCGATTTCTTGTGCATGACCGGAGAGTTCCCCCCTGTGTGATTTGTTCCGAGGCAAAAGGTGTAGAATGCGTGACACCGCTGTGCCCTACCATGGGTAGATGGAGCGTACTTGTGGAGGGGGGGTGGGGGTGGGGAGGAGGAGGAGGGGACATTGGGCGGAGCAGCATTTTTGACAAGTGGAGGAGAAAGGGGCGTTCCTGCCAAATTTTTGGGGTTGTCCCCTGGGCAGGAAGCAAATTCACCCAGGGGGGCCGTAAAGGCTGTTGGCCCCTGACCGTGTTCAGCTCCAGACCCGCGCTGCCGTGACCTTGGAAAAAAACCCCGAAAAGCTCAAGGATGACCCATTTTCTGTTTACATATTTATGAAGTGCGGTTCTCCCTTTTTTGGGAAAAAAAGAAATTAGGGTTTGGGAAAATCTCCATTCGGTCGGCACAAGCCATTGTTCTCTAAAGGGTGCAGATCCACCTTTTGGGAAAAGGGGAGGGACTCAGTCCCAAACAATTGGGAAGGGCACGGTCCGCTGCCCTTAGGTGGTTGGACGCATATGTTTCTCTTTACAATCGCCTCCTAAGAGCTGGCGCTGAGTGCGAGGAGCAGGAGCATCGGACCGGGAGGGATGTCAATGAGTAACAGCTGCCTTCTGCAGAGGGGGTGGAGCCTTGACTGGCTGCAGAGGCATGCGTGCCATGGCCGTGCTGCTGCGCAGCGGGGGATGGCCACCCCATCTGAGCCCCCTTTCTCCCAGGCCCCGGATGGGGCGTGAGTGTTGCGCAGGGCCCTTGTGCCAACGTTAGCTCCCCCGGCCCGCTTTACTTTTGCCCACGATTTACATATACCCATTTTCGGGTCCCCGGTGTTTAGAAAAAAAATGCCACACCGCCGAGTAGTGATTTTTACCGCCAAAAGCTCCGCATGAGTGACTATGCCGCCCCTGCCTTGGCCCCTGTGCCCCTACTGTCTTGGGGCCTGCGAAGGGGTTTTTACCCCGTGGGGGCCCCTTGGCTCCCCCACCCCAAGCTGCTACCCCGTGCTCACGGCCCCAACCCCCTTGTGGTGGCCCCGCCCGACGGAAGCTGACGCCCTTTCCTACGTGATAAGCCCTTGCTTACCCGGCCCCCAAATGGGGGGTCGGCTACATCAACTTATTTGTGTTTTTCATCATACTGCCCCCCAACACCGGTCTTGGTAGCCGAGGTGACCCCTCCCACTACCCCATGCATTCCCCTTTACTTTGCCCCCTACTGCAAAAAGGGGGAATAGGCCCCCTTTCTTCGTGCCAAGTAGCTGCTGACCCCCTCAAATTGTTCTCCTCGCATATAGTGGGCTGAGCCAGACCCATAGTGATCCCTGGCGAGGGAAATGGTGGGGAAAAGGCGGGGGGGGGACAGGTAGGGGCCGCTGACCCGCTCCCGGGGCCCTGCCAATAATTTTTTGTGTCTGAGGTTCCCCCCGCCTTTTGGGGGGGTTGTCAGATGTCACTGGGAGGAAGAGGATGACCTGTCAACCAATCAAGAACCCTTGGGTTTCTGAACAAACACGGCCCTAATGACAGGGCGTTGTGGCCCTCACGGTGCCCCCGCTGCGGTTTCCCCCTTTCTGTGCTGGACCTGGGCCCGTTTCAAAATGTTTGTTTCCCCCTGCACCGCAGTTGAGAGCGCCCCCCCTTTTTGCATATGTTTGTTTAAATGTAAGACATGTTTTTTTGGGAAATATCGATATGATAAATATAACCCCTTTTTTTACTCCAATTTAACCCCAACAAATTGGGTTTAACCCCTTTGGGTTAAATTCGTCCACAAAAGGCCAGGGGAAAATTTTTGTATGGTTTTTGTTTTCAAGCACTGTGGTTTTATAAATGTAAAAAAAAAAAACAGGTTATTTAAAATTGTTTGAAAATTATGACAAAAAAAATTATATATTTGTGTGAAAAAAGACGGTTTATTTTTTTCAGCACAGCACAAAACACGCTTAAAATTAACCCCCGGATGTAAAAAGCGCAATGAATTGAGACCCCAAAACAGTAGCTTTGTAGGGTTACAAAGTGTTTTTCTAGCCCAAAAACAAGAGATTAAAAGTAATTAACTTTTTTTTGAATTTGGTACCAAAAAAAATATTATATTTGGCGTTGAAAAGCGGTTTATTTTTTAGCACAGCAGCAAAAAAAAGCTTAATTAAACCCCCGGATGTAAAAATTGCGCAATAGAAATTTAGCCACCAAAACTTAGCTTTGAGCGTTATTCAAAGGGTATTTTTACCCCACAACAAGAGTAAATTGTAATTAACCCTTTTTGTGAATTAGGTACAAAAAAAAATATTTTTTTTTGGGGGTTTAAAAAAAAGGTTTTTTTTTGTCAGCCACCCCAAAAACAAGCTTAAATTAAAAACCCCCGGGTGTAAATGCGAATTGAATTGAGCCACCCAATAGTACTTTGTAGGTGTTACAAGGCGTATTTTCTACGCCCCCACAACAAGAGATAAAATTTTAATTCCTTTTTTTTGTAATTAGGCTACCAAAAAAAAAAAATTATTTGGGTTGAAAAAGAGGTTTATTTTTGCAGCACACCCGCAAAACAAGTTAATTAACCCCCGGTGTAAATTTCGCAATAGAATTGAGCCCCCAAAAAGTAGCTTTTGTAGCGGTTACAATGGGGTATTTTCTAGCCCCACAACAAAAGTAAAATTGTAAATTAAATTTGCTTGTGAATTAGGCTACCAAAAAAAAAAATAAATATTTGGCGTTGAAAAATACGGTTATTTTTGTAGCACACCGCAAAAAAGCTTTAAATTTAAACCCCCCGGGGAAAAATTTGGAATAAGATTGACCACAAAATAGTAGCTTTGTGGTGTTCAAAGGGTATTTTCTACGCCCCAAACAAAAGTAAAAAATTTTAATTAACCTTTTTTGTGAATTTGGTACCAAAAAAATTTTTATATTTGGCGTTGAAAAGACGGTTTTTTTTTGTCGCCCCACCAGCAAAAAAAACGCTTAAATTAAACCCTGGATGTAAAAATTTCGCAAAGAATTGAGCAGCCAAAAATGAAGTGGTATTTGTATTGTAAAAAAGTGTTTCTTTAAATAATACAACGGGAATGGCTTAGATTTCCCCTTGGGAAATTTAAGTATTGCAGCTGCAGTGGACGCACCTGGATTTCAGATTCAAAAAAAAAAAATTTAAAATGAACATTCAGAGAACATTTTGAGAAAATGAGACACCCCAAAAAAATCCTGTGTAAAAAAAGTTTTCGAAAGGCTATCACCCCAGCAGCAAACCCTTTTGTCAGTACAGTGGAGGAGTTGGTCCGCGGCGCGCTCGGTTTTAGTGCCCGGTGCGTCAAGAATCCCCCCTGGCTTGATTGGCTTCATCTCTGCACATGTCATCGGTATGCCCTTCTTCCCCCCAGAGTGCTTTGCCCCTGTAACGATGTTTTCTCGCAGCCATTTTATCAATGAAAAAAACCCCCTTGTTCCCGCAATACCCCAAAGTTCGTTTTTGTTACGAACCCAAGTTTTTTCCCGAAATTCTAAACGAATTTTCCACTCGTAGAATGATTTGCCCATTCTAATTATGTTTATTAAAATGTGGACATCTTTTAACAAATTTGGTGCAAATCACTTCAACTATCTCCTTAACATATAATGGTGTAAGATACACATGGTAAATGTGGGCCATTTTTAAATAAATTTAGATAAAAGTAATAGTTTCATTTTATAAGGCAAAAAAGAAAAAAGGGAATATTTTCCCACCTAATTATTAAATTTTAATTGAAAATTTTTTATTTGCTTTAATAATTTTAAATATAGGTTAATGATTTTTATATAAAATTTTGAGTGTTGTGCATCCAAAAAAATTACCATATATTTTTCATTGTGTTTTTTTGCATTGATCCCCTTTTTAAAAAGACATTTTTTTACACTAAAGTACTTTTATTTTATTTCAAAAATTTTTGGGATTAGAAAAAAAAAAAAGTAATTAAAAAGGGAAAAAATTATTTTACTTTTTTGGAAAAATTAACCCTTTAAAACCCCAAATTTTCTTTTATTAAAAAATTGTAGTTTTAGCCTGACTTGAAAAAGACACATCTGTACTATCAAAGAATATAATGTACAGAAAATATAATATTCATGATTAAGATTTGTAATGAATGGCCTTGTTAATGCATACACTGTATGCATGTTGTGAAATTTTGCAGGCTTAATTAGTACTTGCTGATTATGTTTATTTCCCGTGTACAACGATTTTGCTTTTTCCAACACTGGGCTTGAAACAGGATTTAAATAGGTAGCACCTAGTCATTTAACTGGGGACACAAAATGCAAATGGAGCAACTTATGTAAAATTGAATTAATTCTAATAGAACCCATTTTGCTTGAGCAGCTGGTGTCACATTATAAACAGAGATCTCTTGTTATGAGAAATAAAAGACTTCTGTTGACAGATGCTTATATATTGTTAAATACAGGCATAAACACCAAATAAAAATCATTTCATTCAACTTAGATTTTATTTAGATTTTTTTCTTTGATTTATGTTTAATAGGTTTTTATGATCTTTTCTGTTACAATAAACTTTTATATGTTTTGGCTTATTAAAAGAATGTTGGAAGTATGTAATTATTCTTGATAATATTGGGATAATTATGTGACTAACAAACATTATATTTAAAACATATATTAAATATAATATTTTCTTTTAATAGTTATTGCTTCAAGTCTGGAGCATTTTGGGCCTTCGGGTCAAGACACAATTTTGGTAATTTTACTGTATGATAGAGTAGCCATACACTTCAATAGCTGTCGACTGTCTGTTCCTGACTTTCCCATCTACATGCAAGCTCAGTTAAGCTAATCATGTCTATGTTTTTATTAGAAGGGGAAAAAATCTCTTCTTGGGGAGAACCACCAATTAATTGGTCAGTGTGGGTTTTTTTGCATTTCAATCATGACTGTTTAGATAAAGCAAAGGCTAATGGGAAAAATGAGGAGCCCCAAAATCTATTGGGTGTAGTTATTCTCATTCACATGTATTGCGGGAGCCTTTTTAATGGAAGGGGTTTAGCTAAAACCATTAAATTCATCTACAGACAGCTGTTTTATATGTTTGCCCCTCGTCACTGAAAGTAGAATTTGCTGGTTGGCTGACTGAGAGGCGAGAGTGGCATAGTTTAGTAAGAAAAGAGTATAGAAACAAAATATAAAAAGCTGTACTAAAAGGGGTTGGTCACTTGAAATAAAGATTATATTAAAATGGAGCCAGAATGGACAAAATTGAAAAAAAAAATAATTCTCATCTACCTGTCACTCGTTGTTGTTGCTCAGCTTCTCCTCTCATCCAAACGGTCTGACAATCCGCTTCTCTTCACTTTCAAGTTCTCATCCTCACACAGGAAAGGCTTGCGCACCATTACATTTTTTTTTCTTTTTTTGCCCTCCCTAGCTTTATTTAATTATAAATGTATTCAAGTGGACAACCCCTTTTAAGCAATTAATAGGTCATTAAAAAAATGTAAAAGATACAGAGATCCATAATTAAAATAAAAATAATCTTGCTTCAGTATATACCACTGATCTGTTATACAGAAAAAATGGGCACAAGAAAAGAGTTTACAAAATAATTTCAAGTAAATACAGAAAAAGATCAAAACATCTTCTATATATAGCATAGGTATGATGTCTCATCAAGTGGATATAAATAACAAGCATATCATCAAGCATGTAAAGTGCCAAATGTAATGTAAATAAAAAATAAATAAATAAATAAACAATAATGTAACATCCAACTATTTGTACAAAAAAAGGTAACCAGAAAGAAGCAAGTGAAAAAAGTAACAACAATTTTTGCATGATCATATTACACTGCTATGAAAGTTCTCATGAATTGTAAACTTCTAAGGTCACATAAAAAACGATACCACTTTCCTCCGCTCATCTATACCAGAACTGGATCTCTCCTTTATTCTGTGTATTTAAAAGTGAACAGCTCTGAACGGTGATGAAAGCAGAGACACATGACACATTACGTGCCTGTCCAAAAAAAGAACACTGTGAAGAAATGATCTATACATGCTGATTGTCTTCTCTATGTTACATGGATTCTTCCAGCAAGACAATGCAGGTTGTAAGAGTACAACCAAAACTTCTAAATACTATCTTTGTGCCGTAATTCCCCAGGATTGAATCCAACTGAGCATCTGTGGGACCACTTTGAGAGTCCTGTTTGATTTTTGTATCCTGCCCCACTCTTCCTCGAGCAGCTGTAGGACACAGTCAGCATGGTTGCAGATACCTGTGACATTCTGCCAGGAGCTTATTGAGTCACTCCCAACCTTTCTAGCCGCTCTCCATAATGCACATTGGATAATAGGTGTTCTCAATAGTGTGACTGTGTATGTTCACATTTAACAATAATATTTCAGGATTAAATGTCCTGCAAATAAAAACAGATCAAACAGGTTGAAAGATAAATGAGGCAATAATAATATCAGACTATCCATATGCCAAGTTGGATTACAGGATATACTAGATATGCTTAACTTAGTTGACTACCAAAATTTAGAGTGTTAATAATAAGATAGAGTCACCATAGATGACTACTATTACATTTTAAGGCTTTATTATGGTGAACAAAACTGTATAAGAAACATAGGAGAAACCTTGAAACACATCCAAGGTAAGTTAGTGGATCTTTGGGACCACGGAGGCAGAACTCTACCTATCGTGGTAAGGGACATATGGCCTTGGCCTAGATACAGGATAGCAGGATGAGAAAAGTCCAAAAGGGCAGGGTCTAGGAGTCATACACCAGAAATCTGCAGACAACGACAGGGGGGCTTGGACCACCACAGGACAGGGGAACACAGCACAACCAGGAGGGACCGCACAGGCACATGACACTTCCAGGAGAACTGCACAGGAGCTTGTTGGCACCTCCAGGAGGAACAGCACAGGAACTAGTTGGCATCATCAAGAGGAACAGCACAGGAACTCGTCAGCACCGCCAGGAGGAACAGCACAGGAACTCGTCAGCACCACCAGAAGGAACAGCACAGGAACTCTTCGGCACCGCCAGGAGGAACAGCACAGGAACTCGTCGGCACCATCAGGAGGAACTGCACAGGAACTCTTCAGCACCGCCAGGAGGAACAGCACCGGAACACGCCACTGCTAGGAGGAACTGCACGGGACAAGGCACAGACAGCAGGACTCGGGAGGCTTGAGGCAGTGAAGCAGGCCTTAGCCCAACAACACCAATACTCAGGCACTGACTGTTGGTAGAAGGTGCCTTACAAAGGAGTCAGAAGGAGAGGATATGTTGCACTTGGACAAGCCCTGCTGGAGGAATTAACTGCTGCAAAGCTGAACAGCAGAAACAAATTTCAACCTCCAAGATCGAACACACAGTTGCATGCAGGCAGGAGGCAGAGGAATTTGAATTTGATTGTGACAGTATCCTCCCTTCTCCCTTAAGGGCCCCTCTCTCTCAGAGAAGGACTGGGGACATGCAGATGGTCATTTTGCCTGAGGACACAGGTACTTCGCTTAGGACCAGGCCGAACAGCCAGATCTGGGGCTGGGTCCTTCTTGAAAGAAGTAGACAGAGCCAGACATGGCAACTTCAGCACCACAGAGGCAAACATAAAGAACAAGCTAGAACAAGAAGGCTTCGGCTTATCCATGACAGGAAGCTTCAGGGAGCTTGAGGGCAATATCAGAGCTTGCTGAGCTGCAGTTTCATAAACAGACCGAAACTGGTTACAGGACTTAAACAGCACAGACGATAGAAAGTCTTCAGGATCTAATTGGGTTGTAGAACCAGCAGCCTGAACATCATCAAGGCACAGGGGTATCTTCATAGCAGAAGACTCTGTAGGAACAGATGGCTGGAGAGAACTAGATAGCATAAGAGCTTCAAGGCAGGGTTACAACAAATTGGTAGGGCTGGACTCAACCATCTCACTTTGCTTGCTGCCCACATCTTGTACCACAGGAGAAGCGAGGCTTAGCAGGATTGTCTCAGAACCAGAGGAATCCCGAACAATAGGCAGTACAGAGGACCCCTCATACAAAGGAATGGGTGGACCCAACACAACTGGATGAGGAGTAGACACCAGAAACAGGGATTTATTCTCTTCTAAGAGAGATGAGCTGACCTGCTGTGGCTTCTCCAAGACTAGTGGCACAATGTCTGTGGAAGGCATAGATTGGACACTGTAGAAAACCACCAGAGGAGGGCTACAGCGAGAGCACACTCTGTCAGACATGCATTCCCCAAGATGTACAACTCTGGGCAGGACTTGTGACCTCATATGCACAGTTGCAAAGCAGGAGAACAAGAAGTTGGTCAGGGTACTTGGTAGATAGGTTCAGGCGCAATCAGAGCTGTTATTTGACCCAACGAATCACACGAGGTAGGAGAAACTGCAAAAATAACTGGGGTAGCCTAAGAGATTCCAAAGGAAGATGCTTGAGAAACAGAGGATACTGAGCCCAGCTCTGGATCAGAAGCTGGATCTGGCTGCTTGGATAAAAAAGCTTAAGCTGGAACAGAAGGCATTGGCATAGAAGATACAGAGTGCTGGATTTAGTGTCATCAGATTCCAAGGCAGAGATAGGAGTCTCAGGGGGGACCAAGCCAGAAAAATATGGTGTAGATTCCAAGATTTTGGTGGAAATTAAATTTCTTCTGGCAGCACGGAATTTGGAACTTTCACCAAATAAACAAGACTTGAAGATTTTGAAATCCGGACCAGGTTTGGAAGTCTTACGTGCAGGACAAGAAATATGGGTAGCAGGAATGGATACCTCTATTAGCATTATCTACAGAAAAATAGGGGTCCTTTGGGAAACAGCAGGTGCAGGGGATACATTAGAACTGACAGCCGTACAAAGAGCGGCAGAGAAGACATCAAGAGCAGAGATACTGGAACTGGTGGTGAGGGTAAAGATAACAAATGAGACTTGGACTTATGGATCCTAGAACGAGGCGTGAAAGTTGACTTGGCATAACTACCACCAGGACTAGACATGGATGCTGAACGGCAATTCAGATGAGCAGGTTTGCATGGAAGTTCTGTAGAAAGACCCGTGGTAATCAAGTAAGCATGTTCAAAGGAAAATCCTTTCTTTAGGAGCCGATCAAGCAGAGGATGGCCCCTCAGTCCTTGTCCAAAGTGTTCCGCGAGCCAATGGAAATCAACAGGAATATAATGGATGGACCTTGCATCCCATGGATCCATTACCTGAGTATACTGTTACATTTCAAGGCTTTAGTAAGTCAAACAAAACTGCATATTAAACATAGGTAAACCATTGAAATGTAGCCAAGGCTAGTTGGAGGCGTAACTCCACCTACCATGGTCAGGGATGTATGGCCTTGGCATAGATATAGGAACACAATTAGAAGGATGAGAAAAGTCCAAAAGGACAGGACCTAGGAGTCACACACCAGGAAGCTGCAGACAAGGACAGGGGACTTGGACCAACACAGGACAGAGGAACACAGCACAACCAGGATGGACAGTACAGGTACACAACAATGGCAGGAGGAACTGCACAGGAGCCTGTTGGCACCTCCAGCAGGAAAAGCACAGGAACTAGTTGGCATTACCAGGAGGAACAGCACAGGAACTCATCAGCACCACCAGGAGGAACAGCACAGGAACTCGTTGGCACTGCGAGGAGGAACAGCAGAGGAACTCGGTACTGTAAGGAGGGACAACAATGGAACTCGGCACCGCCAGGAGGTACAATACTGGAACTAGGCACCGCTAGGAGGAACTGCACAGCAACAGGGCACAGACAGCAGAAACTTCACGGGGACACAGCATAGACCAGACTAGGGGGCTTGAGGCATTGAAGCAGGCCCAACAACACCAATACTCAGGTACTGACTGTTGGTAGGAGGTGCCTTTTAAAGGAGTCAGCAGGAGAGGATACGCTGCACTTGGACAAGCCTGTTAGAGGACTTAACTGCTGGAATGCTGAACAGCCAAAGGAAATTCCAACCTCCAGGATCGAACACACAGTTGCACATGGGGACAAAAGAACAATTTAGGTTAGTAAATCAAATAATTATTACAGACCTGGATACATGATAGTTATAGACCTTGGCATATGGATAGTCTAATTTTGTTATTGTCCCATTTATCCTTCAGAGATAGTGCGGAGCATCTAGGGATATGTTAGTAAGTGGAGTCCCCTTTGTTTTTTTCTTTTGGGGGAGGGGTTAATCTGCATAGGTAGAGTTTTGTTCCTAGGATGCACTAGGGTGAGTGCAAGTGGTTTTTTGCTGGCTCTAATTTTAAAGACCATGCTAATAAAAGTTAAGTTTTAAATATAATAATGGTTCATTTAGAAAGGGTATCCCTTTCTCTCTGTAAAATAAATCCTTATATTATTTCATTTATTTTTTTAAATATTTTACACTACTATATT
>JAODAL010066985.1:0-17509 GCA_025379985.1 Phyllomedusa bahiana
GGGGCCAAGACTGGGGCCCCCCAAAATTAAGGTTACAGAATTAGGGATGTTTAATATTGACTTAACTTGGCTTTTAAAATTTCCATGATTACCTATTGATGTTATGGGTTTGCTATTCATATGCTTATAACATGAATCAAGATCCAGAACTACTAGTTTGTGAAATGTGATGGAGTTACCATTGCTTTGTTTGTATTCACAAGTGATAACTAACTTTCTCTTTGTGTATTGCTGCTTGAACTGTCTAATGAAAAGTTTGGTCATAAAATGTCAGTCACACCTGTACCTCTGAGTCCCCTGCTCCTACTGTCGCAAGTAGTGCCACTTCCCACATGTCGGGGTGTGGGTGCACTCGCTGTCCCGCTCCCCACAGTACCCACTAACCTCTCCTCACTGCATGCACTGTCTCTGCTGGCCAGCATGCAAGAATCTCTTGTACCTCCAGACGGCTCAATGTCTTAACCCATGACAAGCCAGGTGGATCCTCTTCTTCTCCCGGTTCAATTTTTTTATTCACTTTCAACCCGCAGAGAAGAATATCAAGGCCAATGCTCTCTCCCATGCTTCTGATGTTGTAGGTGAGGAAGCGGCTTCACAGCACATCGTTCCTCCTGAACACTTGATTTCTGCAGCTCCCATAGATCTCCAACATGTTCCTTTGGGAAAGACTTATGTGCGTCTGCGCTCCGGAAGAGGATTTTAAAATGTGGACATTGCTCTCTTGTGGCCAGACATCCCAGAGTACAAAAGTCTTAACTACTCATATCTTATTTCGACTGGTGGCCAGATCTCAATAAAGATGTCAAAGACTTCATAGAATCTTGTACCCTTTGTGCCCGCAAAATCTTTGCCAATTCCAAATTTTTCCCCCTTGGCTTCATCACCAATCTCCAAACCCTCCCCCCTAATACGTTTTTTTGGGGGTGGTTAAACCAAATTTTTTCAAATTTCACACTATACCACGTTTGGGTTTGCCATCTGCCCCCACCCTCCCCAAACCCCCTTCCAGCACATTTCCGATTTTTTAAACTTCCTAACAATTGCTGAATGGGGGGGGGGGGGGGGGGGGGGGGAAAAAACGGGTTGTCGGGGTTTTGGGGTTTGGCCCTCTGCTCCGCTAGGCAAAACAAATTTTTCCCCAAACCTGTTTAAATCACTAAAACCCCTTTAAACGAGGGTGGGGGGGGGGGGAACCAGGCTTGGGCAACTATTCGCCATTTTTTTTTCAACCCTCAAAAACTGGCCCAATTTTTTGCCGGGGGCAATTTCCCTACAACTTCCGGGAAACCAGATTCAAATTTTTTACATAGTCTAGGACAACATCACACCCCCCCATCCCTCTGGTTTTTCCCTTCTGGGGGCCCACCTGGAAAACCCCTGGTTCAAGATCTAAAATTTACTGGATGAACATGTAGTTCCGCAATGGGTGTCGGCGCGTATGAAGTCCCAAGCGAATAAAAGGAAGAGAACTCCTCTGATCTTTGCTTCTGGTAACAAGGTGTGGCTGTCAACCAAATATATATGGCTAAAGAATCCCAGCTACAAACTGGTCCGGTTTTTGGGGGCTTTTTAGGGTTTTTTTAAAGCAAAAAAAAGGCCTGCTGCCTACAAGTTTGTCTTTCCTTCTAGATGTGCTCCTAAACAAATTCCTTTTTCCCTTTCCCCTGAAGCCAATAGTACTTAACCGCTTTCCTCAAAGGGTCGTCTCTCTGGCTCTTGAAGCGGATACCAACAATGTTTATGCTGTAAAAGAGATTCTGGTTATGCAGACGATTAGGGGGAAATGACATTTTCTAGTTCACTGGAAGGGGTTCGGGACTGAAGAATGGTCCGGGGGAAACCAAAGACAATATTTTGGCCCATGGATGCTGGAAAAAAATTCCCTTCGGGCAAAAAATGGGGAAGGGGGTACTTTTATACTCCCACACCCTCATATCATTCCCAGTCACACTGTACCTCTGGGTTCCCCGCATGTCAGTCCCGCTCCCCATATCACCTACTCATCTCTCCTTGCTCCATGCACTGTCTCTCCCCATTTCCTTGCCGTAATTGGTAATTGTCTGGCCTCACCCTTTAGTACCCAGCTTCCACCTGCCCTTCCTGCCGGATCTTTAGTGCCCTTAGCCTATTGAAAAAGCATTCCTTACGGTTATTTTTTCCTAACCATTTACCAATCTTCCCCCCCTTTGCCTTCGACCATGATTTTTGCCCCTCCCCTGACTTCCTGCCTTCCCTGCTACACCTTCATTAAAATTCTGTACTGCGTTTCACCTCAGCTGACACTGAAGGCAATCACCCGGGGGTTAAAAACCTGAGAGAAAACCCACAACCCCTTAAAGACTCTGTTCCCGGGTGCAGCTTAACCATCATTTGGGGGACTCATTTTGCACTCTCATTTTGTTACAATATTATTATTTGTAGGGGCGCAAAAAGGCACACAAGCAAGTAGCAATAATAAAGAAAGATTTTTTTAAAAAACATCATGTACGCCAACAAAACAGCTTCCTTCGCATGTAATGCCCCAGTGGCAAAAATAAAAAAGCCCTTTCGTCAGAAAAGAATCATAAACAAATTGAAAAAGCCCCAAAACCGACTTTAGTTCGGGACCTCGGCCTACACAGCCTCAATTTCGCAGAAAACACTTTCTGATTTTCCAGGTCCGGGAAGCACACCTCCTGCTGACCTGCACCATTTGCCTTTTATCTGGGTTAAGACCGGGGTGGATTTTTTGGGCCCCCCCCCCCCGTCCCACCCAACTCGGGGGGCCGTCCAAAAAAAAAACCCGAACCCGGACTAAAAAAAAAACTGCTCGCAGCTATTGCTGCGGAACACAAAAATTTTTTTAATCACCGAGGCCAGCCACCTCTATAAATACCTCCCCATACACCCTTGCCCTTTCCCTACATCCCCCCCCCCCCTCGCCCAAAGCCGAGGGTTTGGGCACCTTCTCCCACAACCCAAATGTCCCCTCGATAGGGCATCTGCATTTCCATGCATTTTTTCCGGCCTATGTTCCACCGAAACCCAAAATCCTGAAAGGGCTAAAAACCACCGGTTCCCGGGGGATTGCCCCTTTCTCTTGACCATTTCAAGGGAGCATGATCCGATACCAATTTGAACTTCCTCCTAACAATAGAAGCAGGGATCTAAGGCCCACTTGATCGCTAGACTTTCCTTTTCTTTATGGAATAATTTTCTCCAGGGGAAAAATTTCGGTGGGGTAAACAAAACTGGGTGTTCTTCCCATTAATCTCTTGGGACATTACAGCCCCAGCCCCACATCTAGCATGGGTTCTGGAATAAAAACCCCCTCTAAAAGTCAGGGGCTACTACACGGGCGCTTACACAGGCTAACTTTAGCTCTTGAAAAGCCCGTCAGCTCTGGGGCCCACTTCACCTGGCTTTTTTTTCCGCTTTAGTAAGGTCAGTCAGGGGCACTGAATTTCTGCAAAGTTAGGGACGAATCTCCTGAATACCCAACGATCCTGGGAATCCCTCACCTGCTTTTTTAAAAGAGGACGTCCAGTTCGGGTGGCCTCTACCTTTTTATTTGTGGTTGTCTCCCCCCCCTCCCTATAATACCCCAGGAAACTTGTTCCCCATTCCCAGGCGCATTGCTGGGGTTTACCGTAAACCCCCCCCTCCTTTAATGCATCTAGGACCTGGACCTTGTGCAGAGCTCTCCCAGTCCGGCTATAGATGACTATGTCATCTATGGGCCCTGCTATTTCCCGGGTTTGGGGAGTAAAATACGGTCCAGGCCCTTTGGGAAAAGGGGCTGGGCTCCCGTAACCCAAAGGGATCGGACTATTTTTTTCCCCCTTTCCGGTGTGGGAAACCCTTTTTTTTCCCCTTGGCCCCCTGGACAAGGGGGTTGCCGTCCCCCTTTTGTGAGGTCCAAGGGGTTATGTCCCTGGGGGGTCCTAATCTCTCAACTGTTCATCTACCCAGGAAAGGGGGTAGTATCGAACTTGGAGACTCTTGACCCTTCCGGAAATCATTACAAAAATCCCATTCTCCTTTTTGGTTTTTTGGTACCAACACTTCGGGTCGACCCACCCACTTTTGGGATCCTCTATTACCCCCAAGGTACCCATCCTTTTGCCTCCTTTCACTACCCCCGTCGGCTTCAGGGACCCCGTAGGGGCTTTACTTTACCCGAACTTGTTCATAAGGATCTCATCTCAATACCTTTTAAAGACCGGTAACCAAAAACAGACCCTTATTCCGTTGCAGCTTTCCTTAAATTGCAGTTCTGTGATGGGGACAGGGTTTCCACAATTTTTAACCTTTTAAAACCTTAGCCCCCGCGGGTTCATAAACAGGGCCGGGAGGCCCATCCTTCCAAGGTTTTAAAGAATTAACATTATATTCAGGGGTTCCTCTTACCGGGGGGGGTATCCGGTAATTAAATTACCTACTTTTTTTTACCACCTAACGGTCCCTGCCACCTTTCCAGAAATTTGCTTTCCCCCGTTGGGACCAGGAAAAAGGCCCGGGGGCCCCCCGGTTTGAAACCCCAAGTTGGGTGACGATTGTCACCCGGGATTTCGCTTCCCCGGGCCCCCAAAAATGCTCTTTTACTATGGGCAAACATTGGATATCCTGTCCCCATCTGGGCCCCATCTCTATCACATTTTTTATAGGGCGGGGTTTCATCCCCAGGGCTCCTTTGCGGAATTCAAGCAACCCCTGGGGGGCCGACCATACATGTTCAAACGGGGAAAGCCGGGGTTTAGGCTTGGGGGAAATTCCCCGATTGCAAACAAAAAGGTTTTTAACAAAGCAGTCCCAAAAAACCCGACCCCTCCCTTTTACACCTTCCTAAAATACTTTTAAGTTTTTTTAAAACCCCCCACCAATCCCTCTGTTTTGGGGGGGATAAAACGGAGGTGCGCAATGGTTTTTTAACCCTTCGGATCTTGCACAGATCCTTCATCACCCAGACAAAATGGTTCCCTTGGGCCGCAGGGTCTCCTTAGCAACCCACCTAGAAAATATGAAAATAGCTCTCGGGGAATGGGGTTTGGACGAGGGGTTTTCTTAAGGGGATGCTTCTGGGGATCGGTTGCATAGTGACGACCACCAGAATGTACTGATGGCCCCTTTCTGGATTCACCAGGGGCCCCCAGGCCATCGCATCCGTTCAAACGGCACTTCAATTATGGGTAAAAGGTACAAAGGACTACGGGGAAAGTCAACCGAGAGGTACCCGGCCCCCGGGGCAGGACGACCCAAAAAAACCCTGATTCCCCAAAAACCCTGGCCATAGAATTTCCCCTTAAACCCCTTCCGGGTCTTCTTGTCCCCCAGGGCCCCCTAACACATGAATGACAAGGGTCAAAAAACCCTGGGGCCCCTTTGGGGACTAACCCGTAGTGCTCGATGAAATTCACCCTCACCCTTGGTCACCCGGTTTTTAAACTCACCATTCATTGCAAAATAGGGTACCGCTCATCTGCCCCCGCTCCTGGGAACCCATTTAACACGGTTCACTCTTAGTGCGCCCTTTGGTTGATCCCTGAGCGGGCATCCCCAAAATTTGCCCCGGGGTACTTCTAATCAGGGACATTTGGTTTCAGGAGGTGGCTCCCCCCTTTATCCCCACCAAAAACGTAAAAGGAAACTCATGGGGGAACTTCTGTACCCATAACCCCTGCAACCTCTTTGGGGCTCTGGGGGGAAGGTGATGTAGCTTTTCCCCCCATAAATCCCAGAAATAAAAGGAAAATCCCCCAAAATGACACCCTGCTTAATTGTCCCCCACCCACACTTGGGGCACAGTAGTCCATCTTGCCGATGGTCACCTGGGCCCCTGGGTAATACTTCCCGGTCTCCGTGGGGTACACATACCCCAAACCCCCTTCCAAGGATACACTGGGGGGGTTGCCCTTACCAGGTCACCAAACTCCCTTAGTCCAGGGTCCCCCCCACTTTTGCCATTTCCATCACTTTTTCCACCCCCTGTGGACCTTTCCCCAGGGCTGGTAATGCGCTGCACCAAAGGGTGCGCAAACCTGAACACGCCGACCTATACCCCACCCATTGGGTCCGTGACCTTGGACATGGCTGCAATGTGGACCGGGGCCTACATTTCCAACAAATGGTCCCCCCACGCCCCGGGCCCCCCTTGGCCCCCGGGTTTTAGACCCCCTCTTGGCCGGAGGACGTCCCCCCATAGTTACGGGGCCCCTTCTTTAGTGTCACCCCCTCCTGCCACCCAAAGTGCCCTCAGTCCCCCCCCAGTCATCAGGAGTGTTCCGCTACATACTCTCAAACCCGTCCCCCAATCACCAGATTTTTTGGGGGCCCCCCTTCACCCCAGCATTGTACGGACCCCGGGAGTGCATTATAAAGCGTTTCCTACAAACTCCTCGATATTTGTGCAGGGGTCAGGTCTCAGGTTGTAACCACTTTTGGGGCCCGGTGGAACAGGTCAAACATCTGGGACCCCGGGGCGGGTTCTCCTTACTGTACCCCCCAGCGAGTACCCGTTTTTGGGCCCGACTCCATTTCACTCCCAGTGTGCCGAATTTCAGCCTTTTAACTTACGTACCCCTTGGGACTTGCGGGGGCGACTAATAGGCCTTCTGTGTTTGCCTTGGGAAAGGGGGTAGGGCCTCGCCCCTGCCTGGGGGTATTTCTCCCGGTTTCCCCCCTACCCCCCTGAACACCATCAGGAAGGGCCCCATCGTCCTGTGGGGTCATTTTTTTGGGGCGCCTCCCCTTAAGGACCTCCTCGCGTTGCGGGGTCTTCCGGTCATTGGGGGGGGCCCCCACTTTCTGGGTCGGGCGGGCTCAGCCACACCGCCAATCTGCTAACCAGGATTTTTTGGGCTCTTGTTGAGCCGCACATTCCTTTGGCTTTCTCTTCTGCTGCGACCGACCAGGTGTTAACGAGCTCCTCCAGCTGTCCGTCTACTTTTTAAAATCTGCAGGCCCCCTTACCCAACATGCGTTTTGTCTCGGGTGGTTGCCCGCATCCAGACACCCTTTTTTAGGGGGTCAGCACAAAGGCAGGCACGAGAGCAATATCAATCAATAAAGAAAGATTTTTTTTCAAAGTTATCATGTAAGCCAAAAAAACCCGCTTTTCTTCAGCAGTTTGCACCATGGGAAAAAAAATAAGATTTTGCGGGGAAAAGGGGTCGATAAAACAAAATTGCAAAGTCTCAACCCACTTTAGTTCAGGAAACCCCAGGCCTACACAGCCCCCACGTTCAGCACACACACTTCTGAATTTCAGGTCCAGAACCCACCTCCTCTGACCTGCGCCCTGCCTTTTTTTGGCTGGTAAGACCTGGGGTGGATATTGGGCGGCCGGGCCCCCCGACTCTTGGGCCCCTCATAAAAAACCCCCCCCGGGCTAAAACAAAAAACTGCTCAGCAGCATATTGCTTTGGAACACATTTAAAGGGTTTTTTAATCACCGGGCCCCCCACCCTAAAATACCTCCCGTCTATGGGTTTTCCTTGACCTTCCCACAATTATATTAAACTTCATGAATTAAAAAAAATCTTCTTTAAATTCTGTCTCAAACTTAAAAAATAAAGAATTTATTGTATTTATTTCTAGAACATCCATATATCCATATCACACTAGCTTGTCAGAAAGGCTATCAATCCCTGGAAACAGAGCCTCAAGTACAGAAAAGGGCGGAAAAATTTTTAAACCCAAAGGTTTCTATTTTTCAAATGGTTTTGGGTTTCCCAAAACCCCATTTTGGGAGGAATTTGTTTTTAGTATAAGCAGGGGGGAAACCTTTCCTTTTTTCCATTTGGTAAAAAGGAAAATGTAACCTTTGTTAGATGTTTAAAACCCTCAGGTCGGGAAGCGTGCCCTAAAATTTTTTATGCTTAACTATCCCCACAAAATCGGGTAGACAAAGTCCTAATTTGATTTCTTGTTTAAGGAACTCTTGTTTCTCATGCCATTGACCTAATTTTTTCAATTTATTCTTACTTTATAGCAATAGTATCAGAAACGTAACTCGAATTCATAGGGCCAAATAGCAAAATTAGATCTCATCATTACCTAATGATAGGAAACTATAACTGCAGCAAAAAAGTTATAATTAAAGGTGTACATTTTAGCACCATATGCATTAAAGAACCCAAAAAATTCTCTCAGACCTCATAAAGCCACCAACTTGTTTCCCCCTTAAAAAAATCATAATGTTTTTGGGGACCTGGGGAAAGGTTCCCTGGGGCCCTCGGGGCCCCCATATCAGCTTTATGCTTGATATGGTTATAGTTAAGCCTGTGAATAGTACCATATTTTCTATATGCTTTTTTTTTTTTTTTTTTTTTTTTACAAATGTAATAATAATATTTATTTACAGTGGTGGCCAAAAGTATTTGCACCCCTGCAAAATTTTGTCAGATAATACTCGTTTCTTCCTGAAAATGATTGCAATCACAAATTCTTTGGTTTTATTATCTTCATTTAATTTTTTTCAATGGAAAAAACCCCAAAAGAATTGTCATTTAAAACCAAATTTTGGGTATTTAAATTCCCCCAAACCCAAAATAAAAAAAGGGGGTGGACAAAAGTATTTTTGGGACTGGGTTTGAAAAATCATGTGATGCTTCTCTTTAAAATTTTTGTAATTAAAAGCAACCCGTAAATTACCTTTTGGCAAAAACGGTGTTGGCAATAAAATATCACACTTGCAGCCAAATTGGGAAAGGATTAAAGTTGACAACCCCTGTCCTGTGTCCCTTTTGTGTAACCCCATTGAGCTTTGGGGAAAAGAAAGAAAACCAAAGAAAATGTCTGAGGTACTTTTAGAATCCCAAAATTTTGGGAAGGAAAGAGCAAAATTTAAGGGTACAAGTCCCTCTTTCCCAAAAACCCCGAATGTTTACTGTGTTTACCCGTGCGCAAGTGTCAGCAAGAAGTTTAAAACCATGGCACTGTGGGGGAACCTCCCTAGAGTGGACGGGAAAAGAAAAATTGAGAGAAAATTTTAAAGCAAGATTGTGCGGGAAAGGTGGATTAAAAAAACCTCCGGGCTAAATCCAAACAAATTTTAAGTGCCCCGCATTTCCCAGGGTACAACAGGGGCAACCGTTTCTATCCGTCAGGCTGAAAGAAAAGGGGAAGTAAATTTTTGGATCCCCGGAAGATCCCACTTCTTTCCCCCAGACATAAAAAAAACCAGGCTGGGGTTTGCCAAAATTTCCTTAGAAACCTAAAAAAAAATTTTGGGGAAAAATTTTCTCTGGGTCAATGGGGAAAAAAAGTAAGGGGCTTTTTGGAAAAGGGATTTAACCCTAGAGTTTTCAGGGAAAAAAAAAAAAGGGGAGTAAAGAAAAGAACCTTTCCCCCCATTTAAACATCGGGTGGAGGGTTCCCCGAGTTTTGGGGTTCTTTGCTGCCTTGGCACTGGGACTGCTTGACCGGTCATGGGATTAGAAGTCGAAGACTACCAACAAATTTTGGGAGCATAATGTAGGGGCCCCTTGAGTAAGCTGGGGCTCCCTCAGAGGGCATGGTCTTCCCCCAGGAAATTACCCAAAAAAACATTAAAAAGCACTAGAAAATTGGGTTTTTTAGAAACACTGGAAAACTTTTAAATGGCCCGCAATGAGTCCAGACTGAATCCCCTAAAAACTTGTTGGGGAGACCCCAAATGACAGTTTTGAGAAGGCACCCTTCAAAAACTCAGGGGCCCAGCAGTTTGCCCAAAAAAGAAAGGTCAAAAAAACCACAAAACTTTTACGAAACTTATGATGGTTACCTAATCGGTTTTTTCGCAGTTTAATTTTTGGGGTTTAAGGGTTTTTGCTAAACCAATATTAGGCTGAGGGGTTGGGCCAAAAATTTTGGGCCAGCCCAAATTTTTGGGGGTTTTGTTGAAATGATCAATGATTTGGGTTTTTTTTTTAATTCCCCTTTTTTTTTTTTCCCTTGCCAAACAAAAAAAATGAATATATTATACCCAAAAAGGGAAATTTTTATTTTCAAACCCTTTTCAGGGAAAAAAATATATTATCTGAAAAGGAGTTGCAAGGGGTTTCCCAAAATTTTTGGCCACCAAGTATATAGCACCAATATATTCTGCAGCAAATTTACAATTTAGAGGGTTTTAAAAAAAAAACATACATTACACGGGGGTATGGGTAACCCCAAAAAAAGTAAATACTTGGTTTACAATAGTCCACCATTTAACCTTTAAAAATTTGGGTTTGGGTTTTCATAAAAAAAGGGGGAACTTGGGGCGCCCAGACAGTTCATCTACAATTGAAACCAGAAGTTTACATACACTATATAAAAATACACATATGCATGCTTTTCTCACTATCTGACATGAAATCAGAATTACCTGTTTTAGGACAATTAGGATTACCTAATTGCCACATGCCTAATTGGCATGTGGCAAATTTACATTTGCCACATGCCAGAATAATGAGAGAGAGAGAATTTAAGGCATTTTTATTACTTTCTGCAAAGTCAAAAGTTTCCATGGGACAGCCAATATGATGATCTCATGTCTTTAGAAATTTCTTTTTTTTGCACACCAGAAACACACTGCTGCTGTGTGCAACATCATTGGAATGTCTAAAGTAATGAGCCAAGATATCAGGAAGAAAATTGTGGACTTGCACAAATCTGGTTCATCCTTGGGTTCAATTTTCAGATACCTGAAGGTGCCTCGTTCATCTGTACAAACAATTATACGCAAGTACAAACAAGATAGCAATGTCCAGCCATCATACCATTCAGGAAGGAGATGGGATCTATGTCTGAAAGATGAACGTGCTTTAGTTCGACATGTGCATATCATCCCAGGAACAAAAACAAAAGACCTTGTGAAGATGCTGGCAGAAGCTGGTAAGATTGTTTCATTATCCACAGTGAAACGAGTACTGTATTAAAGTGGGCTGAAAGGACACTCTGCCAGGAAGAAACCATTACTCCAACAGAAACCTATAAAAACCTGATTAATGTTTGCAAATGCACACAGGAACAAAGACCTACATTTTTGAAGAAATGTTTTGTGGTCTGATGAAACTAAAATCAAACTGTTTGGCCATGATGACCATCGTTACGTTTGGAGCAAGGCAACCTACAATCGCTCACTTACACCAGTTCTGACAGGAGGAATAGACCAAAATTCCTACCAACTATTGTGAGAAGCTTGTGGAAGAATATCCAAAACATCTGACCCAAGTCATATAGTTTAATGGCAATGGTACCAAATACCAATGAAATGTATGTAAACTTTTGACTTTGCAGAAAGTAATAAAAATTCTCTTTCTCTCATTATTCTGGCATTTGGCAAATATAAATACTTTTGGTAATCCTAACTGACTTAAAACTGGTAAGGTTTTTTTCTGATTTCATGTCAGATTGTGAGAAAAACATCCATATTGTCATGAGTAGCGCCTACACCGCTGGTTGCGGGCGCACTCGTTTCCCTGAGCCCTTTGAGCACCTCGTTATTGTCTCTCCGCGTCTAACTGCCGGCCAGTGCGTGCGGTTCCGCTCCTTAGGGCGCGCGCGCGCCGGCTCTGTCAGATTTAAAGGGACAGTGCGCCTACGAGGGGCCAAGATTTTTTCCAAGTTGGATCTGCGAGGCGCCTATAACCTCATCCGCATCCGAGAGGGCGATGAGTGGAAAACTGCATTTAACACCCCAGACAGGCATTTTGAATATCTTTTTCTGCCGTTCGGCCTCTGCAATGCTCCTGCCGTGTTCCAGGGCTTCGTTAACGAGATCTTTCGTGACCTCCTCTACTCCTGCGTCATTGTGTATCTGGATGACATTTTGGTCTTTTAACTGGATGCCAAGTCTCACCATCTCCATGTGTGCCAGGTCCTTAGCCGTCTCCGAGAAAATCATCTCTATGCCAAGTTGGAGAAGTGACAGTTCCATCAGACCAGTCTGCCCTTTCTAGGATACATTATCTCCGCCAAGGGACTCCAGATGGACCCGGCCAAACTGTCTGCCGTCCTGAAGTAGCCCCGTCCAGTCAGCCTTTGGGCTATCCAGCGCTTCCTGGGGTTCACCAATTACTACTGCCAGTTTATTCCTCATTTCTCTACACTGGTGGCCCCTATTTTGGACCTTACGAAGAAGTCTGGCAATCCAAAGCAATGGCCACAGGCGGCCGAAGACGCATTCACTCGGCTCAAGGCGGCATTTGCCTCTGCCCCCGTCTTGTCGCGCCCAGATATCGAGAAACCTTTCTTCCTGGAGGTCAACGCATCTTCGCTGGGCGCAGGGGCGGTGCTCCCAAGGGTAAGACGGTCACTTGTGGATTTTTTTCAAGAACCTTCTCCCCGGAAAAGAAAAACGACACCATTGGAGACCGTGAATTTCTGGCCATTAAATTAGCGCTCGAGGAATGGCATCATCTGTTGGAGGGGGCTCGCCATCTGATTACCATCTATTCAGATCACAAGAATCTGACGTACCTTCAGACAGCCCGGCGCCTTAATCCCAGGCAGGCCCGCTGGTCCCTCTTCTTTTCGCGGTTCAGTTTTGTGACCCAGTTCCGGCCAGCAGAGAAAAACATCACGAGCCTCCAACATCTTGGGTGAGGAGTCACCTCCTACCCACATCATTCCTCCCGATCGTCCTATTTCTGCACCTCCGTTGGATCTCCGGCAGGTACCCCCTGGCAAGACCTACGTGCGCCCCGCGCTTCGGAAGAGAATGCTGAACTGGGGTCATTGCTCTCAAGCTGCTGGTCACCCAGGGATTCGTAAGACCGGGCAGTTGATTACCCGCTACTATTGGTGGCCGGACCTAGCCAAGGATGTCAAGGACTTTGTTGAGTCATGTGCCTCTTGTGTCCGCAACAAGTCCTCCCACCTCAGGCCTGCTGGGCTGCTGCAACCTCTGCCCATCCCTAACCACCCGTGGTCCTGTATTGCGATAGACTTTATTACAGATCTCCCACTGTCTGCCGATAGTGCCGTCATTTGGGTCATTGTGGATCGCTTCTCCAAGATGGTGCACTTTGTACCGCAGCCTGGGCTGCCTTCCGCGCCTCGTCTGGCTACCCTCTTCTTTCTGCATATATTTTGTCTGCATGGCCTCCACCAGCATATTGTGTCCGATCAGGGGATGCAGTTTGTATCCAGAATCTGGCGCTCTCTCTGTTCCCAGTTCAAAATAAACCTGGATTTCTCTGCATACCACCCTCAGTCTAACGGGCAGGTGGAGAGAGTCAACCAGATCTTGGAAAACTACTTACGTCATTTCGTGTCGGCCCGTCAGGATGACTGGGCCACTTTGTTACCCTGGGCTGAGTTTTCCTATAATTCATTGGAGTTGGAGTCGACTGGGGCTTCTCCATTTTTTGTGGTGTATGGCCTTCATCCCCGCCCACCCCACCCGCTCGCGGAGGCCTCTGATATCCCCGCTGTGGACACTTTGGTCCGTGACCTCAGGTCTATTTGGAGCGACACTCGGCAAGCCTTGCAACAGGCCTCTGCCCCTGCGAGCAGAAAAGCACCATAGGCCTTCCCTGTCCTTCGCTCCTGGAGATAAGGTCTGGCTATCTTCTAGATACATTCGTTTGAAGATCCCCAGTTACAAGTTGGGCCACCGCTACCTTGGCCCATTTGTGGTCCTCAAAAGGATCAACCCGGTGTCCTACAAGCTCCGGCTTCCTCCCACAATGCGGATCCCGAACGCCTGTCTCTGCTCAAGCCAGTCATCTTGAATAGATTTTCCTGTATGGTGTCCCCTCCGGCTCCGGAGGCTGACACATCGGATGTTTTTTCTGTTAAGGGAATTTTGGCCATGAAGACCGTCAGAGGAAAACGTTACTTTCTTTTTGATTGGAAGGGGTTCGGGCCAGAGGACAGATCTTGGGAGCAAGAAGACAACATCATGGACCGAGGGTTGTTCCGGAGATTTCTTCAGGCCAGAGAGAAGGAGGGGCCAAAGGGGGGAGGGTACTGTCACGAGTAGCGCCCGCACCGCTGGTTGCGGGCGCACTGTGCTCCTTCTGGTGCCCGAGGCAAGCGGCGCCGTGGTCCGTATGTCGGACCGCGGGGGCACTCGCTCCCTCGGGCGCAGTCACTTACCGTACTTCATTCCCTGTTTTCCCACTTAACTGCCGCCAGTTCGGCATCCCGCCCCTTTGGGCGCGCCCCGGTGGGCTCTGTGGGTTTTGAAAGGGAAGTGCCCCGGGTATTGGTTTTCCCGGGGCCGCTGCCCCTTAATAAGGGCTCCCCCACAAAACACCTCGCCGAATAAATCGCCGAATACCCATTGCAGGAAACTTTTTCTGCCCGGTTCTGCTATTCACGTGTACCATCCTTTTTTCGTCTGCCGCCTTAAACCTTCGCTCCCTCCCCTGACCTTCGGGCCCTGTTCCTGACTATGACTCCGTTACCGATCCGTCCCCACTTCACCTGGGCCACCTCCCAAGCTTTTTTAACTCAAAAAAACAAAACATGGCCATACTCACTGCGTAAAGCTGAAATGAGACTGAACACAGCATAGAGGAACGGGGGCCCCCATGCAATTAAAGAAAAAACCCAGGTGCAGCTGTTTGGGTGGTAATCCATATTCCCCACTGGGGTGGACAGAAAGCTCACCTTAAATTTGACATCATTCACATAGCATAAAAAAAGCCAAAACCCCCAACAGTACCAACGTTGGGAGACAAAACAGATGCAAAAAATACCTAAGACAGCTGCTCGCAACCTTTTCATGCATGGGGGGGGCGGCTGCTGGTATTCTACTTGATCCAATCCCCAGTACTTTTTGGGCAAAAAAACTATTTCAAACGGGAAAAAATATCAAATATGGGGTTTTGGGGTTAACATAATGCCCACTATATTGTAAGCCTGCAACCCTCCTTCAGGGCTCCTCATTTATTGCAGGTCCCCTACCTCCTTAAAATCACAAAATATACGAAAAAGGGGGAAAAAAAAATTTAAAATCAGAAGAGTTTTTCCCCCAAAAGTACTGGGGGTTGGATCAAGTAGAAAACCACACCGCCCCCCCATGCTGAAAGGGGTCGGGGCTTCTTACCGGGATTTTGCATCGTTTAGTCTCCCCGTATGGTCGTGGTTTTTTGGGTTTTTGCATGCTAGTTTAATAGATTTTAATTTAAGGGCAGCTTTGTCCACCAGTGGGGGAAAATATGGGTTTCCACCAAACACTGCACCGGGTATTTTTTCTTTAATTGCATGGGGGCCCCTTTGCCTCTATCTTGTTAGTCTCATTCACCTCCCCAAACAAACCATCAGGGGAAGCGTTTGGAACCCCCGCGCAAAACCCTCCCCTTTTCAGGGGCTCTGGGGGAAAACCGGACCCACTTTGACCCGCCCCTGGTGGGCCTTTCTACCCGCTTGCGATGGTCCCATGAAAACCATACCCGGCTTGTTACACATATGTGTCTTTTTATATAGTGTATTTAACTTCTGGTTTCAACTGTATATATAGATAAGTGCCTGTAAATGATCAAGTGTAGTGAGTGACCGAAATGTTTGTGATGTCGAAAGTGAAGGGATACTAATAGGGTTTTAGGGGATAACTAGAAAGCCCGGGCCCCCAAAACAAATTTTGAAAGCCCCCCCCCCCCCCCTGACCTCGACCATGTACCGGACATGCTGTTGATAATGTACAGTAGATAAATAAAGGGGCAAATACCCCACCATCATCTCACCATCAAACTGCTACCAAACAATCCCAATACTAAGACCGCATTTACCAAAACGTATTACTAAGGGCCTGATTATCCCCAAAAAACGACCCCAAATTTTTCCACCAAAAAAATGGGCTGAATAATACCCCTACCTATTACGATCGGTACACAAAGAACCCAAAACTGTCTAATAATAAAATTTTAATAATTATAGTGACCATATAGGGCTATTACCCTGTACACAGGCTCTGCAGACTGTACATTACCCTACAGGACCTATAGTGGTAGACACCAGGAAAACAGGTCTGCAGACTGTATTTACCCCCAACAGTGACCCAAAAGTGTAGATAGCTGTACACAGGGTCTGCAACATATAAGGATTACGTGCAGTTACATCTTTTGACTCCCCGGGGACGTTTCTTGACCACGTTGACTTTTTTTTTTTGTTCTGCTCCGGGCCAGTCCCCCCTCATGATACATCTCCCCCACCACTTGTCCCTCAGATTTAGACCAAATATTTAAATCCTACTTTTCCAGCACCTGCCCCCCGGGTTAGGGGGCCATTTAGGCGGGAGGGTTGATAGGATAATGGGGCCCAAATAAAAAAGGTTTAGGTAGCCAAATGAGGCCCATATAGGCAGGCAGGTTTAGGTGCTATAGGGAGCCTTTTGGTGACAGGGGTTTTTGTGGGCTAAAAGGGCCATATAGGTATTTTTAGGTAAAAAGGGGTCCCAAAAGTAAAACAGGCAGGCTTTGGGGTATACAGGCAGGCTTGGGGGGGCCAGGGGGGGGGAAATAGGAATGTGGGGGTTTAAAGGCACATGGGGGGTTTAAAAGGGCAGGCATATGGGGGTATGGGCGGCATATGGGGTATCGGCAGGCAAGGGGGCTGAAAAAGGCAGGCATGGGGGGGTAAAAGGGGCAGATGGGGGGGATAACGGGCATAGGGGGCGTATAGGGCGGGGCAGGCATATAGGGGGCGATAGGCAGGCAGGCATATAGGGGGCTGAAGGCGGCAGCATATAGGGGGGGGTATGGGAGGGAGCAAATAGGGGGCGGTATAGGCAGGCGGGCAATAAGGGGGCTTATAGGCGGGCAAAAAGGGCGTTATAGGAGGCAGGCATATAGGGGGTGTATGGGCGGGCAGGCTGGGGGCAGGAAAAAAGAAATCCCACTCCCCTCGGTCCGGGCCCCCCGATGCCCACTCTGCTCTTTCCGCGCCTTTTGTCGCGCGGGCGGCGTGGGATGTGACTCACCGGCGCGCCCACGGACCAAGAGCCCCGGGTAGGGGAAGTAGCGGGGGAGCGAGTGCGCTCCGTTCTGCTACCTCTGGACAGCGCTGCCCTGAACGCTCGGGCCGGGGGGCCCAGGCGTTCAGAGGGATATCGCCGGGGCCCCCCACTCCCGCCCGCCCCATGATCTTTAAGTTCATGCAGGGGGGCACAGGGCGGCATTTCCCGAGCAGCGGACCCTGGTAGTAGTGCCCCGGGGCCCCCTTAGCGCAAGGGCCTGTAGCAAAATGCTACCCCTGCTACCCCGTAGTTCGCCCCTAATAGGGATATTTGGGAGGCCTCCCGGGAAAAAAATGAATTCTCAGAGCACTCCCTTTAAAAAATGTGACACTTTTTGGGGTTTTGCCGATCGGAATGGAGTAAGAAAAAAAACCATTTTTTGCACGGAAAAACTTTTTTTTGAAAAAACAAATCACCTGGTGTGGCACAATACATAAAACATTCAAAATTTAAATAACAGTGGGCCCAAAATATGGACTAAGAAACCACTAATGGGACATAGGAAATTTGGAAAAAAAAAACATTACTGCTAACTAGGATCATGAAAAAAAAAGGGTTCTAAGTTTCACACTTTTGGCCAAAAAAGTTTTAAAAAAAAAA
>JAODAL010066986.1:0-17509 GCA_025379985.1 Phyllomedusa bahiana
GGTCCCCCCTTTGAGATGGTAGCGGGGCCCCCCCTTTAGAGATAGGTGCAGGGCCCCCTTTGAGATAAGTGCAGGGCCCTTAGAGATAGGTGCGGGCCCCTTTTTAGAGATGGTGAGGGCCCCATTAGAATGGTGCAGACCCCCCTTTAGTGTGGGTAGCAGGGCCCCCATTAGAAATAGGTAGCGGGCCCCTTTTTAGAGATAGGTAGAAAGGCCCCATTAGAAATGGTGGGGCCCCATTAAAAATTTGGTGCGGGGCCGTTCATTATTATTTATTTTTTTTAATATTTATATATTTTAAAAAAAAACTTAAGAGCCCCGCTCCCGCCGCTCCGAGATGTGCGATCCTGCCGCCCTGCATAGGCGGCGCGGTTGAAGTGACGTCACCGGCGCAAAGCATTTTAGGGGCCCGGCGCCCGGCAGGGAGGCCTAAAGCGTTACCCGCCGGGGGTCAGGGAGCGCAGGGTGGCCTGTGCCCCGTGACACCGCGCACCGGGATCGGGGACATTAGCCCCTCAACTCCCGGGCCCGGTCTCGGGGCGCTCGGGACGCGGGGCCCCGGGGCGTGAGGGAGGATGCCCCGGCCGGGCCCCCCCGGGGGGGGGCGTCGGATGCCTTCGGGCCTGTCTGTCATGGGGAATAAGGGGGCCCCTTATTCCCCCGGGCCCAACGGGAGTACGGCTGTACCCGGTTTGGCAGCCTGATCACGGCATGTACATGCAATACATTGGTTGTTGTTTTATATAAGGGTCACAAAAAAAATAATTCCCTAGTGGGACAAAAAAAAAAAAAAGGAAAATAAAAACAGTGTTTGAACATATAAACAAAATAAATGAAACACACAAAAAATGAAAAGTACAGAAAATAGGTTTCACCATGTCCGCAACAATCCAATCTATAAAATCCCTGTGACTAAGTGCTATGACTAAAGGCTGTTGTGTCTAAGCCTGAAACGCGTAAGCTCATCGCTTTGTCTTGCTCAGGATTCTGGATGTTTGGATTATTTTTTTTTTTTATAAATGGCATTGTTTTAATGGGATTTGCTGGATATCGTCTACCTTTCTCGATAAAATCATTGTGTCATTTAATCATGTGAACACTAAAATAAAAAAAATAACCGTGCCAGAATTGCATTTTTTTGTTCATCCAGCCTCATAAAAAAGGAATAAAGCATGAACAAAAATTCTTACGAATCCCGGCCAATGAAAACGCCAACTTATCCCTTGAATAGGAAGCTGTCAAATGGCTCCACCAATGGAAAACGTTCAGGCTCTTAGAATATGAGGAAATAAAAATGTGATGTTTTGAAAATGTCTTGAAGTGGTAAGTAGTGTTGCAGTTTGGATTCAAATTTTGACAGCAATTGTAGGAAAATTGCACAATCAATTTCCAGTCCTCATCCAGACAGTCCTCGTAAGTGTATCATGTACTGACTAGGTAGACTTCCTCTTTCCTGCATGGAAAACGAGTGGTTGTATGATTTTTCCAAGATCGAAGGCAAAATTTGGTTCACCAAACGGTACCTACTAAATTGAAGTGCAACCTACTGAAATGTGATTTATGGGAGCAGGGGACCTGTAAAAAAGGTCTGTCCAAGGGAAATAAGTGTCCTATGGAAAGAGGAAAAAAAGGAAGCAAACAACATGCGTGAGCGCCCCTCCTAAGGGGAACAAAGCGCACTCCCCCTACCTCAGGAGAAACAACGCGAGCGGGACCCCCCCCCCCCCTCCCCCGAGGGGGAGGGACAACGCCGGGGCCCGCCCGCCCCCCCCCCCCCCCCCCCCCCCCCCCCCCCCCTCCCCCCCCCCCCCTCCCGGGGAAAACCCCGCGCCCCCCCCCTCCCTCAGGGGAAAACAACGCGAGCCTCCCCCCCCCCCCTCAGGGGAAACAACGCACGCCCCCCCCCCCCCCCTCCTGAGGGGAGACAACGCGAGCGCCCCCCCCCCCTCTCCTCAGGGGAAACAACGCGAGCGCCCCCCCCCCCCCCCCCCCTCAGGGGAAACAACGCGAGCGCCCCCCCCCCCCCCCCCCTCCAGGGAAACCAACCCCCCCCCCCGAGCGCCCCCCCCCCCCCTCCAGGGAACACCGACGCCCCCCCCCCCCCCCCCCTCTACCCCCCCCCCCAGGGAAACACCCCACGAGCCCCCCCCCCCCCCCCCCACATGGGAAACACCCCCCCCCCCCCACCAACCTCCCCCTCCCCCTCCCAGGGAACACGCGAGCCCCCACCCCCCCCCCCATCCGGGGAACAACAGCGAGCGCACCCCCCCCCTCCCTCAGGGGAACAACGCAGTAGGCACCCCCCCCCCCTCAGGGGAAACAACGCGAGCGCACCCCCCCACCCTCTCTCAGGGGGAAAACCAAACCCCCCCCGGGGCAGCGAGCGACCCCCCCCCCCCTCTCCAGGAGAAACCAACCCCCCTCCGAAAACGGCCCCCCCCCCCCCCCCAGGGGAAAACACGCGAGCGCACCCCCCCCCCCTTCCTCAGGGGGGAAACCGCCCCCACGAAAACCCAACCCCCCCCCCCCCCCTCAGGGGAACAACGCGAGCCACCCCCCCCCCCCCCTCCCTTTTCTCAGGGGGGACAACGCGAGCGCCAACCCCCCCCCCCCTGAAGGGGGAAAAACGCGAGCGCACCCCCCTCCCTAAAAAAAAAAAAAAACATATTTAGGAAGATTTCCTGAAGACACTTTTTAAAAATCGTCAGCTTTGACCCGAAGAAAGGGACGCGCTGCACACGGGCTTCTCAGAGGTGCTGCAGGGCGCAAGTTGTATGAAGCCCTGACGTCTCCCGCAGCTGTCCTCTCCGCAGACTCCTGTAGAGAGTGAGCGCTGTGCGGGGAGATCCCTGCTGCTCCGCACTGCTCAGCTCCCTCGCACGTGCCGCCTCTACATCTTCAAAGACGCGGCTGATTTTTTTTTTTTTCTTGTTCTTTTTAAATCAACTTTATGAACAATTCTAAGAACACATCGACAGCAGCAGTGTCTGGAGACGGCGGCGTTCCCGTGACGTCACTCAGCATGGCGGCTCTGGCTGGCTTGAGGGTCCTGGCTAGCGGCAGTGGGGTAACGCGCGCTGCTCACGCCGTCTGGTGGCAGCTCCCCCGCTCTCTGGACCGCAGGGGGAAGGGGCAGCTGCTGATACGAGTGACGTGCGCCGCTGGGGGGCGCCAGCTCAGCTCAGAGGTGAAAAGCGAGGACGACCTGAGGGTCAGATACCTGGAAGGAGAGGAGCAAGGTAACGGCATGACGTCACAGCCCGCCGCCGCTCACCTGCCTGATAGATGACGCCGTAGTGTGAGGATTCCCCTGGGGCTCATTCACACTGCTGCTTATTGGATCCGCATGATTTTCATTAAAAATGTTGCCAATGTGTTCATATGGATTTTTAGGTATCCAGGTTATTTTACTGCAGCGTTTTCTGTTTTATCCATATTTCTACCCTTCAAACATATGAAAGTCAATTGGTTACCCCCTTCCTGTCCTTGGTACACCCCGGTGTGAACGCTGTAACGCTTTCTTGCTATTCTACTCATTATTTTGCCTTTTTTCGTGATGCATTAGGCTTTATCTTTATGTCGTTTTTTACATTAGCTATATATTTTTTTTAATAAGAAGGGTAAATAGTTAAAAAAGATTTTCAAATGTTTTCATTTATTTTTCTTATCTGTAAAAGTTGAGCTAAAATCATTGCGTGACTCTTCCGTCATAGACATATTTATTTTATAGAAATAAAGTTTTTAGGTCCTCAGGGGCAGGGCTAAATGGGACTGCAATCTTTAAGTCCTCAGGGGCAGGCCTAAAAAGGGGCTGTAGTCTTTGGGCCCTCAGGGATGGGGCTAAAAGGGGCTGCAGTCTTTGAGTTCTCAGGGGTGGCCCTAAGAAGAAGCTGTTGTCTTTGAGTTCTCGGGCAGGCCTAAAAGGGGGGTGCAGTCTGAGTTCTCAGGGGCGGGCCTAAGAAGGGGCTGCAGTCTTTAAGTTCTCAGGGGCGGGCCTAAGAAGGGGCTGCAGTCTTTGGGGCCTCAGGGGCGGGGCTAAAAGGGGCTGCAGTCTTTGAGTTCTCAGGGGTGGCCCTATTAAGAAGCTTTAGTCTTTGAGTTCTTAGGGACAGGCCTAAGAAGGGGCTGCAGTCTTTAAGTTCACAGGGGTGGTCCTAAGAAGGGGCTGCAGTCTTTGGGTCCTCAGGGGCGGGGCTAAAAGTTGATATTTGGGCTGTCTGTGTAGTTTTTATTATTTTTTTTTTTTTTTTTCATGGATTGGGCCCCCTATAAGGTGAGGAAAAGACCTCCAGGAGATTTTTTACATAACACATTTTTTCTGATTTATAGGGGGATCAATCCCCTGTACTTACTACAGAGCTGATCTGTATGTATAGCGATCGGGAAGGCAGGGATGGTGATAAACTGTCCCTGTCTTCTCAGTGCAGCATCCGCTTGAAGCATACAGGCGGCTCTCCACTCGCACAACTGCAGTGTACTACTTGTACTACTGTGCATGCTGGGGTGGAAATATCATGAAATCCGTGTGGATTTTCGACATACTGTAAAATGGAGCGGCAGGTTTTACCACATTTCTTGATAAGAATTAGCTCAATGTCAATGGGGCTGATGCACATCTCAGCTGTCCATCAAAGGCCGCTAATCCTCGCGGAGTTTGTGATGTCACGGTTTTTGAGGTCGATTGAAAGGGGTTGTCTCGCTGCAGACATTGATGATTTATCGCTAGCATATGCCATCATTGCCTGACAGGTGCAGGTCCCAGAGGGCGGACCTGGAACTATTTCCGAAATGAGCACCAAAACATCTCTGTTTTGAACAGAGAGGTGGTCGTCATTCTCCCATAGACCTGAATGGAAGTTCTGAATACAGCTGATCATTGCCGCTCGGCTAAACTCAAATCTCATTCATGTGTATGAGAGAATTCAGACCTCCTCTCTGTTTAGAAGGGGTAGGTTTCAGCGCCTGTACCAGACCTAAAGCTGGTACAGAGCTAGTCCTCTCACAGCTAAGTGTGTGTTGTTGTGTTTAGTACAGGAATACACATTTTTTATGAAGAACAGCAAGACTCTTATACAAGAGCGCAGTTTATATACTGGTTCCCTGGGAATTTGTGCCCGTATCCTGCCGTTCAACATATCCAAGACAGCTGAAGTTGTGGGCAGCCATTCATTTCCCTTATGGTGGCCTCTACAGGGAAATAAAGTATAACACGACTATTTCAGTGAATAGGTAATGATGAAATGTATGGTCGGGTTGAGTCACTTGGTGGGAAACTATATTTACTATTTTGCCATAGGCAAACTTAAACTCTATCAGTTCTCAATCTATAAAGCACTAAAACTTAACTTTTATTATATATATAACACTTAACCTCTATACACACGATTTTAAAAACCTGCTTTCTAACCTCTCAATGTGTCCCTTTCTAATTGTGAAGGAATAACTCCTTTTCTATTATCAAGTCTGTGGAACACCCCCTTTTAGCAGGGAAAACCCCCTATAATACAGGATTTGCTAACTCCAAAAGGAACCCAAAAACATCTTACTTGGGCAATACCCTAATCTGTTTGGGCATGAAACTTTAAAAGGGGGTTTCCTTGTGAGACCCTGCAGCGGGTAACCAGTAAAAAAGGGGTAGAAAATCAAAAATTAAAAAATGTTGCCACCTCCCCAACATTTTTACCCGCAAAAAGGCTTATAGGGCACGGGCCGGGCTTGGTGGGGAAGTCGCGAATCCATAAATGGGTTTCGAGAGTTGACCCCCTTTGAAGGTTTTTTCATATAATAGTTGTCCCCTTTCTGAATAACACCTTTAAGGGGATTTTAATGGGTCAAACCGCATCTGAACCCCACACAAAAATTTACACCAGTTTTTTTCTTTGGTCTGTTTCCCCAAATATCCCTGGGGAGTGGTTGATGTATGACCCTAATAATATGCATGGGTTTTGAATGGGGGCCCTTTGGACATATTTTTTTATAAAATATATTTAAAAAAGTATGGGGCTTTTTTTAAAAATATGCAAATAAACAATACATAAAAATTAAAGGGGTTGTCTTTCTATAACCTGTGGGATATTTGAAGGTATGCCCCCATAATTCTGATAGGGGCGGTCCCCCCCTGGGAAACCCGCCCCCATTCGAGAACACTAAAAAATCTGCATTTTAAAAAGGGGATTTTAACCCCCACTGAAATCAATGGGTTTTTCCCCCAAACCCCTGAGTGGAATTGGGGAGTCCCCCCATCTCTCTTCCAAAAACAGGGGTTTTTTGGGGCTTGTTTTTTTTAGGCCCCAAGGGGGAACCCCATAATCAAAAAAGATTGTTAAATTTTTGATTGCCATCAATTTCTATAATGAGAACCCCTTTAATAAAGCTAGAATCCACCTCTGAATTCAAGCTAAAAGAAACTAGATAATCAGTCACCTAAAATTTGCTGCTCTCCTTACATTGGCATCTGATTAAACTAGCGTCATGGTTCTGCTCCCCCAATGATTAGACAGGAGTGGACTAATGTTGGCCACCCAAGTGTTCTTTTTTGATCCAAATTCCCCTGTCCTGCTCTACTCTTTAACCCCTTACCGCCGCAGACAGTTTTGGCCTCCCTGAGAGAGCCCCATTTTTGAAATCTGACATGTGTCACTTTATGTGAGAATAACTTTTTGACACTTTTACCTATCCAAGTGATTCAGAGATTGTTTTCTCATTACACATTGTGCTTTAAGTTAGTAAGAAATTTTGGTCCAAAAAGTCCTTGTTTATTTGTGAAAAATATCAAAGTATCGTGAAAAATTTGCCATTTTCAAACTTCAAAAATTTCTGCATGTAAGACAGACAGTTATTCCACTCAAAATAGTTTATAACTAGCATCTTCCATATGTCCACTGTAGGTTGGCATCATTTTTTAAATGTCTTTTTTTGATGACCTTAAGGAGCTTAGAAATTTAGTAGAAATTTTATACATTTTCAAGTAAATTTGCAATATACATTTTTTAGGGACCAGTCCAGTTCTAACGTGGCTTTAATTGGCCTGTATGTTATATACCCCCATAAATGACTCCATTTAAGAAGCTGTAACCCTTAAAGTATTCAAAAACGCATTTAGGAAGTTTGTTAAACCATTAGATGTTTCACAGGATTGAAAGCAAAGTGGAGGGGAAATTTAAAAATTTCACTTTTTTTTTGTGTGTGCAGATTTTCAATTGTTATCCATTACACTATGTAGCATAATTTTTATTCCTGGCTAATGAGTGTTATTTTCTGATTGGTTATGACTAGTAAATAAAGAAAATTGTTTTTATTTCTCCCAAACTTTGCTTTTGCGATCAGGACAGTGATAAAATAAAAGTACAAACGCTGTCCGCAATGAGCAGAGTTCTCCTATAGAATTCCCTATACTCACTCCTCCGCCGAAAGACATGCGGTCACAAGTTAGCAGCAACTCGAAGAGTGAAGAAGATGTTGCCGGTCTAGATTTGATAGGTTAAGAAGAGGAAGGAAAACCATACTACCCCAACCAAAAAGACCTCAATCACTTGATCAGAGATTTTGGTCTTACCAAGTCAAATGCCGAACTTTTGACTTCTAGGCTCAAAGAATGGAACTTGTTGGATGAAAGCATTCAAGTTGCAGGTCAGAGAAAGCGTCACCATCATTTTTACAGCTTTTTCACCCATCAAGAAGGACTCTGCTTCTTAACACAATGTGACAGGTCTGTTCAATGCAATTGGAATAGCATGTAATCCGAAAGAGTGGCGCCTCTTCATAGACCGATCATGCAGGAGCCTCAAAGCAGTGCTGCTCCATAATGGTAACAATCAGCCGCCTCTTCTCCTGGCTCACTCAGTGCACCTCAAAGAGGAGTACAGTAGTGTCAAGACCTTGTTAGATGCCTTGAGGTATGATGAGTACGTCTGAGAGGTCATCGTAGACTTCAAGATGGTTGCATTTCTGAAGGGTCTCCCAGGCAGTTTTACCATGTTTCCCTGCTACCTTTGTCTTTAGGATAGCAGGAACACCAAGGCACACTATAACACGAGGGACTGACCGCAGCGGACCGAGTTCTCTGCAGGGAGTAATAATGTCAAATGGGAGCCACTGGTTGATCCCCAGAAGGTGCTGATGCCTCCACTGCACATCAAACTGGGCCTTATGAAACAATTCCTCACAACTCTAGATAAAGAGTTGCCAGCCTTCAAGTTTCTCCAAGACTTCTTCCCTAAGCTATCTGAGGCTAAGGTCAAAACTGGTGTATTCATTAGGCCACAGATAAAGAAAATCTTGGAATGCAGTGAATTTCCCAAGACGCCCATCAGAAATGAGAAAGAGACCTGGAACAGCTTTTTGATAACAACAAAACCAAAACTATATGAAGCTGGTTGAGACTCTGCTGAAGAAGTACTGCAAAATGGCTTGCAGAATGTCCCTCAAAGTCCTTATGCTTGATGGGATAAATTCAAGGAGAACATGGGAGCAAGGCTTTCACCAGGATATATTAGACTTTGAATGTCGCTACCAAGGACAGTAGAACGAGAACATGATGGGAGATTACATTTGGGGTTTGATTTGTGAAAACGATTTACAATATAAACGCAAATCTCTAAAAACTGCTCATCTCAGAAAATAAATGTTAAGTCTGAAGCAGTTTGTTTTTTTATTGACTTTATTTGAACGAGACCTGATGCAAATTTGCCTTTTCCCAATGTAAAATAGGTAAATTCAAAAATTCCATTGTCCCAGTCACAGAAGCAAAGTTTATGGGGAACAAATGTTGTTTTCCATTGTTTTTAGGCATAAGCAGTCAGGAAATAACATTTATCAGCCAGGAACAAAAAAAAAAAGTGAAAATTTGTTGCCCAGTGTCTTTCATATGAACACGATAGATGTGACCAGGGAACTGCAACTTAAAAGGGTTGTCTCACTACATTGATTCATGTCACCACAGTCCTGTTTTCTTGGTTTCACTTTGAATTCAGGGGCGTGTTTACTGTTTTCTACTAGGCTGCAGTAGAAGCCAGGTCTGTAGCTATAGCGACCAGCAATGGCAGCCTGAGGAGCTGATGCAGCCCATACAAGAGGGGATATCTAGGAATAGGTAGGACACTGTTAATGGACACATATTGCAAAGTGACTTGTTTTTGCAAGATCCTTAGTGAGACAACCCCTTTAATATTGATTCCCCAGATTCTGCCGTTTACAGAGATATCCCATATGTGGCCCTAATGCGCTATTTGGCTCAACCATAAGCCCCAGAATAGGAGGAGCACCTACTGGATTCTGGGGTCTCATTTTCATTACGATTTCATTTAGGTACCATTATAGTTTTGCGGACACCCTAAGGTGCTAAAACTTAATAAACTCCCTTAAAAAGATTCCATATTGAAAACTACACCCCTTAAGGAATATATCCAGGGGTGCAGTGAGTATATCAACCTCACAGGTGTTTAACAATTTTTTTTGCATTAGGCTATGAAAATGAAGAAAATTATTATTTTTCATCAATCTGCAATTTTAGCTGTAAATGTTTAATTTTTACAAAGAATCATGGAAAAAAGCACTCAAAATTTTGTTAAGCAATTTCTTCCAAGTTCGTCAATACCCTATATATGGGTGTAAACTGCTGTTTGGGCACATGGTAGGTTATACGAGGGAGAGAGCGCTATTTGTCTTTTGGAGCACAGATTTTGGTGGGTGCGATGTCATATTTGCAAAACCACCTATGTACCAGAACAGGTGAAACCTTCCAGAAGTCACCCCATTTTTGATTCAACACCCCTAATGGATCTTATCTAGGGGTGCACTGTGCATTTTGGGTGCACAAGTGTTCCATAGTTTTTTTTAGCATTGGGCCATGTAAATGGGGAAAAAAACACAGTTCCATCATCGTTTTTTGGCTTTCAATTTTACAGCTTTTGCCGTGCAGTGTAAATGACCAGGATAACTTTACTATATGGGTCGGTACAATTATATAAATTTTATATAGTTTTTTTTATGTTTTATTACTTTTACACAATAGAAATAGGTCTATAAAAATTGTGTTTTTATGTTGTCCTATTCTGACAGCCATAACTTTTTTATTTTTCTGTATTCGGACCTGATTATGGGCTTGTTTTTTGCAGGATGAGTTGATGTTTTTATTGATACTGTTATGGGTTGCATATGATGCTTTTATCACTTTGTATTAAGGATTTTGTGGGGCGTTTTGAACAAAATTCTGCAATCCTGGTAGTGTTTTTTATTTTTTACAGCGGTTACTGTGCGGTATAAATGACATCCTAGCTTTACTCAGCAGGTTGATCCGATTACAGAGGTACCCAATTTGTATATTTTTTATGTTTTACTGGTTTTACATAATAAAAACACTTTTATTCGAAAAGGAAAACACGTTTTTGCATCGCTATAGTCTGAGAGCATTAACTTTTTTATTTTTTTGTGTACGGAGATGTGTAGGGGCTTGTTTTTTGTTTGTTGAGCTGTCATCTATATTGGTATCATTTTTGGTAGGACAAGGCTTTTTGATCAGTTTTAAATCCATTTTTTGGAAGGCAGAAGAAAATACTGCAATCTTAGTAGTGTTTTTTTATTTTTAACAGGGCTTACTGTGCAGTATATGTGACAAGTTAGTTTTATTCTGTGGGTCGATACGATTATGGCGATACCCAATTTTTATAGGTTTTTTATGTTGAATCGCTTTAAAAAAAAGTTTTGATTGTGTAATACAATATTTATGCATTGCTGTCTTCTGATAGCCATGACTTTTTTATTTTTCCTTCTATAGAGCTGTGTAAGGACTTTTTTTCGTGTGGAATGAACTAACGTTTTAATTGTTACCACGTATATATGAGTTTTTGATCGTTTTTTATTCCACTTTTTTGTAAAACTTTTTTACACAATTTTTTCACTTTTCCCCAGAGGGTCGCTGACACAAAGGAGACCAGTACACAGCATTACTGCTGTATACCGGTCTCCATAGCGACTGTCAATGACCCTGCCCAGCAATGCCCACAATGCATTGCCGGGCATGGTGACGTCACAGACAGTCCGGGAAGTGTTGTTCACCTCCCCGGCTGTCAGGCTGGAATCCCGCACGATCCTCGGGACGTACCCATACATCCATTTGCAGGAATGCACTTCCCGCTAGGATGTATGGGTACATCCAATGTTGGGAAGGGGTTAAACATCCCTCTTTCTGACTTGATGAATAAACTTGCATTAATAAACTTTCTCTACTGCACCAGGAAGCATCTCACTGGTTTTTAACGGACCATAAATATGTCTGTACTCAGATGATAAAGTGCTGAACTGTAGATAAAAAGGTGTGTGTATGTATATACGTATATAATCGTTATTTCTATAGCGCCAACATATTCTGCAGCGCTTTACAAATAGAGGGTATAAGTACAGAAATAAAACAAACTTTACATGGTCAAAAACTACTTACAGATGAGACACAAGGTGCAAGCGCCCTGCTCGCAAGAACTTACAATCATTTAGGGTGTATGGGTGAGAGGAAGGGTGAGAAGTGCTTGGTTTACATAAAGGTGGAGCTGTGTTTCCCAAATGTGGGGGGGTTTACATAAAATGTGGATGAACCTGCACGTACAGTGCTTAGTACAGAAAGGGGCCTGTGAGGGCCCCAAAAGTAGGAAAGGGTTGAAAGTGTGTGACAAAAACGGGGAAAAAAAAATTTGGGATCTTTGGGCCCTTTTTGGAAAAATGTATTATCAGGGCACATCTAAAACTATGAGTGTTGTGAGTGTGGCTGATCATACGTGGTAGCATTTTCCAGAGAATTGGTGCAGCGCGTGCGAAATCTTGGAGACAGGCATGGAAGCTTCAGATGAATAAGGGGTTTTTGTTGAGATCACAAAGAGTGAAACGGATAGGTGGTAGACAGGGGGAGGGGGGAGATGTAGGGGGGGTGCAGCGTGTGGAGACTTTTTGGGGAACCGTTATTATTTTTTTGCGTTTTTGTACGAATGGCAACCAGTGCAGTTTTGATCGGGTAGAGGCATCGTATAACTGCTGGGAAAGAAAGATGAAAATGGGGGCAATTGGGAGGGGGAGTTTACAGAAAGGGGCACCAATAAAGGGGTTCGTATCAAGATGGAAAGTAAAGTTTGAGTTGATTCCACAGTAAGTAAGATGGATTCTAGAGATGTTTTTGAGGCGCAGGTGACAGGAGCGCACAAGTGATTGAAAATTTTTGTAACCCCCCCAAATGTTTATAAATTTAATTTATATATTGCATCACAAGTGTCCCTCTTTGACTATCCGAAAAAGGTAGTAATGTGTATTTTCTGCATATAAGTAGGTCCATAAATATTTGGACAGAGACATTTTTCTCATTTTGGTTCTGTTCATTCATTTTGAACAAAACTATTCAGATGTAGTTGAAGTTTGGACTTTCAGCTCTAATTCAGTGGGTTGAACAAAGTGATTGCATAAAAATGTGAGGAGCTAAAGTATTTTTTAAACAAATCCCTTCTTTTTCAGGGGCTCAAAATAATGGGATAAAAAAAAAATTTGTAAAAAAAAATGTTAATCTCTATACTTGTTGAAACCCTTTTTGGCAAAGACGCCTGAAGTCTTGAAATCATGGGCATCACCGACATTTTTTCCCCCTTTTTAAAGCCCTGCCCGGCCCCTTTTACTGCAGCGTTTTCATTGTGTTTTTTCTGTGGCCTTTCTGTCTGAAATGTAGTCTTTTTCAAGTGAAATGCTGCTCAGGTGGGTTGAGATCAGATGACTCTGGATCCTCTTTAATTATGGGACAAATTGAGAGAGAAAAGAGTGGATATTCACTATACCTTATTAACTATTTTGCCATAGGCAAACTTAAACTCTGTTTTTCTCTATATTGAATAAACTAATACTTAACTTTTAATTTTACCTATACTTAAAATAACATTTAACACCGGACCTCTTTCTCCTGATGACGCCATTGTTTTGGCGAAACATGCCAGGGAAGTCAGGCTACAAATTTTAATGCTAATTTTCCCTTTGTCCCGCTTTTTTGCCTTTATTATTGAGTATTTGAATTGAACCAATATACTAGGAACTTTCCCAGTTAGAAATCCTTTTGGATAGGATAATACCTGTATTAGGGCAATGTTACCTACTATGTGTTTATAGATGGTAGGGAATAGGGAAAAGTGATTTGGTTCCTGCGCTGATTTGTCAATGAAAAAAAGATAGAAATTAAGAGGGGAATTTGTGCTAATTTTTAAAAACCTTAGGGGTTTAAATTTTTTAAATATAGGGAAAAATTAAAAGTTAATATTTTGTTTTTTCAATATAGGAAAAAACAGAGTTTAAGTTTGCCTATGGCAAAATAGTTAATAAGGTATAGAGATCAGATGACTGACTTGGCCATTGACGAATATTCCACTTCTTTGCTTTAATAAACTCCAAGGTTGCTTTGGCTTTATGTTTTGGGTAATTGTCCATCTTTATTATGAAATACCCACCAATCCGTTTGGCTGCATTTGGCTGGATTTGAGCACACACTATGTCTCTGAATACCTCATAATTCATCCGGGTGCTTCTGTCCTGTGTCACATCATCAATAAACACTAGTGACCCAGTGCCACTGGCAGCCATGCATGCCCAAGCCATCATAATGTCTCCACCGTGTTTTTCTAAGAACCTCATTCATTTTTTAAAATTGTTTTTGCTGAGGAGCAATAGATCAACATATGGTAAATAGATGTGTGGTCCATGTCTCACTTCTCACTTCCTCGAGTGGATATTGACACGCCTACATCCTAGAGAGTGTTGTCCACTTGGTTGGCTGTTGTGAAAAGGTTTCTCTTCACCATGGAAATTATTCTGCGATCATCCATCACTGTTGTCTTCCGTGGACGTCTGCATCTTTTTGTATTGTTGAGTTCAATAGTGCAATCTTTCTCGGGATGTACCAAACTGTAGATTTTGCCACTCCTAATATTGTAGCAATTTCTCGGATGGGTTTTTTCTGTTTTCACAGCTTGAAGATGACTTGTTTCACCAGCATGATGAGTTCTTTTGACTGCAAGTTTTCTTCACAGCAGAATCTTCCAAATGCAAGCACCATACCTCAAATCAACTCCAGGCCTTTTGTCTGCTTAATTGACAATGATATAATGAAGGAATTGCTCATCCCTTCCCATGAAACAGCCTTTGGGTGCTTTCACACAGTACTTATTTTTGGTGTGTTTTTTGTGCAGAAATGTACCGCATTAATTGCTGTACCTTTCTGTACAAAGAATGCATCCAAAAACGCATCCAAGCCATAATAAGTCTCGTTTTCAGTTTGCAGACAGCTGTCGGGGACACAGCAAGCATGTTCAAGAAAGCGCTTTGGTCAAATGAGACCAAAATTGAACTTTTTGGCCTAAATGCCAAATGTTCTGTGTCAAAGCCAACACTGCACATCACTTTGAACACACTGTCCTCACTGTGAAGCTTGGTGGTGGCAGCATCATGCTGTGGGATGCTTTGTTTTAGCAGGGACTGTAAAGCTGATCACAGTTGATAAGTAGATGGATGGAGCCAAATACAGGCCAATCCAGGAGGAAAATCTGTTAGAGACTGCAGAACACATGAGACTGGGACATAGGTTCATCTTCCAGCAGGACAACAACTATAAACATGCAGCCAAAGCTACAATGGAATGGTATAAATCAAACCCAAAATGGCAAAGTCCAGACCTAAATCCCATTGAGAATCTGTGACGATTTGAAAATTGCTGTTCACAAAAGTTTGCCACCCAATCTGAATGAGCTAGAGCTAATTTGCAAAGAAGAATGGCCAAAAATTCCAGCCTCTAGATGTGCAAAGCTGGTAGAGACCTCCCCCAACAGACTGCAGCTGTCACTGCAGCTAAAAGTGGCCCTACAGAGTATTAACTCAGGGGGGCTGAATCCATATGCATGCTACACTTTTCAGTCTTTAAATTTGCCGAAATTTGAAAAAGCACGTATCATTTTCTTTACACTTCACAAATACTTGCTAATTTGTATTTCTTTGTCACATAAAATATCAATCAAATACTTTCATGGCTGTAGCATTTGAAAATAGGAACAGTTCAAAGGGTATGAATACTTTTGCATCCCACTGTAGGTATATAAAAATGGATCTCTGTTGTCTGCTTTTTACTCACGGTCTAATGACTGGAGCAATCCGCACCAAATTTGGCATCTTGGTAAATCGGACTATTGGAAGGTTTTAGATCTCTAGGATTTACCATACATGTGAAAAAAAGAAAATGGAACTTTTCTAAATGGGACTTTACCTATACTCAACTTTGGCATTTTTAGAAATTGAAACCCATCCAGACATGTCATGCCTCCAAAATGGAACCATGCATTTGGGCAAAAGACTGCAGTAGCAAAACGCATTGCTGCTGTTAGACTTGTCGGCACCTCTCAGCGGACCCAAACCTGTCTTCACGATGTCTATTTGTGTCACAGCCAGCAGTGAGCTACTGAGCTCCACAGCAGACTGAGGCACAACTGCAGTCTCAACAAAACTTACGAGCAGCAGAAACTCCCCTGCAGCCTGAGGCACAACTGCTGTCTCTCTGAGATAGATTGTTGGCAGAGACTCCACAACAGACTACTAGTCCATTAATAATGGGTCAGTGCATAACTATAAAATGAGTAGAAAATATCTTAAATCAATAATACACGTTCATAAGCTGTACATGGGGGTTTTCTCACCACAGGCTTTCACAGGCATAAGCTGTTTCACTCTGTCTTACAGGTTCAAATCCAGGGGCAGGTCTCTCCTCCCAGTAGGCAGGTCTCCGAAGACTGATGACCTCATCATGCCCCCTCCCTGCTACCTCCTTAGTCGTCATCATCATCATTCTGTGTGAACAGTGGGAGGGAGTGGATGTCATAGCTCTGCAGACCTGCAATGGTTAGTTCTCAGTCGCAGACTTCACCTCCCCCCAAAAAGCAATCCTTTTAACCAAACCCCTGTTTTTGCGTAAAACATTAAAAATACAGCCTAAATGATGAAACAAATGTGAGAAATGCAACTTGCCCTCGTCTGTTATCGGGCCGGGAAAAGAGAAGGAAAAAATCTATAATGTTTTGTTTATGGGTGGGGAAGTGAATCTAAAGTTTAAAGCCCAAATTGCCCAGATTCTTACAGGGGCTATCACGGAGAGACTAGAGGGCTCAGACAGCCTTATTTACACAACAGCCACACCCTAGCACAGTTTCTTTTTTACCACCTCAAGGGGTGCGGGCACCCAAATCACAGTACAGGGGACGTGTCCCGACCAGTGCTGAACTATATATCGGGCAGCCAATCACAGCAATGGGGGTGTTGTCTAACCCCAGGCTTCAGATTTAGCTCTAGACACTTCCAAATTAGCTACTAGCTGCTATAATTATGAATTAGGTAATGCAAACCAATAGTAAAAGTGCTTATTTTTACTGTTCCCCACCTTACGATATATCTTTAAAACCCCAAAAAAAACCCATTTAACTCAGACCCAGTATATCATAGCCATCCACCGATCCTAGTGTGTGAGGAGGTGGTCAAAAGGAAGGATTGTCAAAGCGCTTTTTAGTGCTTTATAGATGGTAAAGATACTATGCTTTGTTCATTCGTGCTCCTACTTTAGGGTAATTGATTATTTTGTTTCATTTGTCACACAAGGATTGGCATGGTGCTTTTTAGGTTTAAGATTCTCAATGTCTATAAAAGGGATTTTGTCATCACAGACATTAATGGCATGTCAATAAGATATGCCATCAATGTCAGATAGGTGTGGCTTCACGTCTGGTACTCGCACCCATCTCTAGCATGGGCCCCCAAAACTTCCCTTCTGGAATATAGAAGTGGCCACGTTTGCGTGGTCACTTTCTATTTATTTCAATAGGATTTTGTGTCCCGTACTTAAACTCCCCTTTTAAGAATGGGGAGTGCCCTGGTAGTTCTTAAATTTAAAAACGGGAAATTTAGGGGGGCGGGCGAAGATAGGTTTGGACCCACAGCTATTGAAAATTTATGGCATACCCTTTAAAGTCTGTAAAAGCAAAACCCGAATTGAATCATTGTACAGTATCCAAAAAGGGTACACCCCTCACATTTTTGTTAGTACTTTATTATGGGACAACACTAGAGATAGGACACTTGTCAGCGTGCAGCTTTTATAACAATATAAATTAGGTGTGCTCTCAAAATAACTCCAAACACAGCCATGGAGTGGCCTTACAAAGTATACATTCTGAATTTTACTTCAGAGTTCAAGGCTATGCTGGGCGCCTTTCTGAATGTGCAAACAAGGATTCAGTGACTGCCCAGTGGGTTTTTTTACGGAGTAAACAAAGTAAATATTTCTACATTTTTCATCATGTTCTAGGACAGGAAATACATGGTGTGTGTTTTATTATTAGATTTCATGATGTGGCTTTTCTTAAGAAGCCTATAATAGTGAGTTATGACACATGGCCAGTGGTCTTGACATTGCCCATATGACATGTCTTTTGTTTACATAAAGCCTATGAAAATAAAA